>JAIPMN010012404.1:0-12875 GCA_020650975.1 Apostichopus californicus
TTGGTGAAATTTGGCTCTTCCTGTAGGTTGTCATGGTGAAATCGTGCATTTCTTAGGGGTGTCCGAAATTGGCAGTGTTCCGAAATTAGCAATACTGACTATACTTGTATTCATTAATTCTTGTCGAATCATACTTTTACTTTCGGAAGCCTCAAACTTGTTGCACAATTCTTGTAATTGTCTGAAAGTATAAACAACACAAATGATTCTTCTTCCTCAGATAAGATTGTCTGCGAAGGAGAAGAAAGCCAACTGTCCTGCAGAAATGGAGAATTTTTGGATATCCATGGTGCTAACTTCGGTCGTACCTCTGCAACAGATTGTCCATCAGGTGTGAGCAGCCAACTGAACCAGAATACAGAATGCTATTCAGACTTTGCCTTCACTAAGACCATCCAAGATTGCCAAGGCAAGAGGTCATGCTATCTGCGACCAATCAAAGGCTTGTACGGAGATCCCTGTCCAGACACAGAAAAATACCTCCACATTAAGTATGTTGCTCGTTTCAAACTGTTGTTTCCTTTCACTGCAAAGTAATAAATGTTAATGCTGATAGTGATGACATGACAGCGATGGCAGTGAAGACATGTGTCATGAATGCTGGCAGCAATTAATTACATCTGTAAGGAATTAACCAGCATTTAATTACATCTGTATGGTATTAACCAGCATTTAATTACATCTGTAAAGGAACTAGCCAGCATTTAATTACATCTCGAAGGAATTAACCAGCATTTAATTACATCTGTAAGGAATTAACCAGCATTCAATTACATCTGTAAAGAATTAACCAGTTTTTAATTACATCTGTAAGGAACTAAACAGCATTTAATTACATCTGTAAGGACTTAACCAATTTTTAATTACATCTGTAAGGAATTAACGAGCATTTAATTACATTTGTAAGGAATTAACCAGCATTAAATTACATCTGTAAGTAATTAACCAGTTTGTAATTACATATGTAAGGAACTAGCCAGCATTTAATTACATCTCGAAGGAATTAACCAGTTTTTAAATACATCTGTAAGGAATTAACCAGCATTTAATTACATCTGTAAGGAATTAACCAGCATTCAATTACATCTGTAAAGAATTAACCAGTTTTTACTTACATCTGTAAGGAATTAACGAGCATTTTATTACATCTGTAAGGAACTAACCAGCATTTAATTACATCTGTAAGGACTTAACCACTTTTTAATTACATCTGTAAGGAATTAACGAGCATTTAATTACATCTGTAAGGAATTAACCAGCATTTAATTACATCTGTAAGGAATTAACCAGTTTGTAATTACATCTGTAAGGAATTAACGAGCATTTAATTACATCTGTAAGGACTTAACCAGCATTTAATTACATCTGGAAGGAATTAACCAGCAATTAATTACATCTGTAAGGAACTAACCAGCATTTAATTACATCTGGAAGGAATTACCCAGCATTTAATTATATCTGTAAGGAACTAACCAGCATTTAATTACATCTGGAAGGAATTACCCAGCATTTAATTATATCTGTAAGGTATTAACCAACATTTAATTACATCTGGAAGGAATTAACCATCATTTAATTACCTCTTTAAGGTATTATCGAGTGATTTCAGTATGACTTTCATTGATAGTCAGAGGGGAGACACAATGCAGCTTAAGAACTGGACAATAAGTTTCAAACTCAATTTATAGTAAAAACAGAGTGTAACTACCACTGCTTATACAAGCCAAGAGAATACCGTCATTGGACATATTGATCAGAGTTGTGTTTATTCATTTTGGAGTGCAAAGATTTCGACAACTTTGCAAAAATTGACCAATAATGCAAGTGGAGAGAGAGAATCGGCTTTCACCGGTCGTAAACATCCCGTTGGTCTTCGCAGTGATATATTGTCAGAAGATGACGCTGCATTTTCAGTATGAAGTTGGTTCAACTGTATTAGCTAGTTCGCTCATAATGTTTCTTGTTTTGGGTGTCAACCTTCCACAGGTACAGCTGTTCAAATTCTCCCATCACCAAGAGCGATTCCGTGGGCATCTGCGCCAGCAAACCCTGTAAGAACAACGGCATCTGTAAATCCACAGGAACCAGCTATGTCTGTCAGTGTACTGGACCCTACACAGGCAGTCACTGTGACAAATGTGAGTTTATTTTATGGAACTAAGTCCCAATGCACTCTATACTTCTCGGATGGATTGCGACTGTCATAAGAGTGTGTTTAGAAGTAATAGGAAGCATTCCCTCATTGACATGTCAAGGTCACTATAAACCAACTTTGTTTCCTGATAATCATGTGTTGTTTATCTGTTTAATTTCATTCAATTTTTATAGTTCTTTCTTTCTCTTTCATCTTCAACCAGTGACTCATTCTTGTATCGCCCATGGTGATGTCAATTATGAGACCTTTGATGGTAAGAACTTTGAATTCCAAGGACCCTGCACCTATATCATGTCCAAGATTTGCACATCCGATGAATTCCAAGTCCTGGTGAAGCATGTCAGGGAACCTGGAGAACCGTTCATGAGAGATGTCATCGTGGTTCTTGGAAGTCATGTAAGATAACCTACGACTTGTTCTATCGTGTTCTATAAAAGTAAATGAACAATGGCAAAATAAAATGACTGGGAATATTCTCGACACGGAGAGATGAATGAAATTTCATTCACCTTTGTATTTATCTTTCATTGTTCTGTTAATCTTAAGAAGTAAACTTGAGAGCGAAACACTTGTCCTGTCCCAGAACACAATAAATAAAGTTGGGATACAAATTAATTTGACGAAGAGTGTCAAAATGAAGCATTTACTAAGTTTTTAATAATACTCTGCAAGAAGAGTCACAGGTTAGAATCAGATGATACAGACTCAACAAGGATTATTTTCTTTATTAGCTGAAGACCAAAGTTGATGATTGATTTGCTCTGTACATTACTCATTACTGAGATATTTGTTACATTAACCGTTTGAACCGACCATCTGCAGTGATGCATTAAGCGACATTTAACTTTAATTTGTTATTAACACAGGTGAGATTTTAGGCAACCTGGAAAGAAAGGGATCATATCTTCTTTAGTATCACTTACCATTTGATTTTGCAGCTGTGAAGTTGGAATAAATGTGATCTTTATGTCCTTTTTGTTTTATTTGTTGCAGGTGATAAGAATGGAAGCCAATGCCCAACCAATTAATGCTCAATTCACTCATAACAATGATATTTTGTCTCTGCCATTCGAATCCACCGAGGGAGGATTTTCGATAGAAACACACGGCAATTTTTACGTAAGTCTATGTATAACTTCAATATAGCACTCCTGCTCTCCCTCTCTCTCTCCGTTATTTGATCGACGGTGTCTTAAACTGTCTTTGAGGGTGAAACGTGTGTGAAATTGTTAGCACCATATACAATATCATTTAAATCTTTGAAATTAGTACTTGAATTTGTGTTTACTAGTATTATATCAGTAATCAATGTCTATGTCACGTATGCATTGTATACCATAAAACTCTAAAAGGTTACATACCATCCTTTTCATTTATTCAATAGATCCTGCGTTCCCCTGGTTATGGACTAAGAATTGAATATGACGGCAAACAGCACATCAAGGTAGTAATGGAGGATGATGTCTTCTTTGGTAAGACTTGCGGTCTCTGTGGAAACATGGACCGTGTCAGGAGCAATGACCTCACAACCCAGCTGGGTGCTCAGGTAAAACTGCCACGTTGCAAAACTGTTAATAATACATTGAAAGCTCCATTGTTATAATACTATATTTTGATATGGTATTGATATTACCAGTTTCACGGTGGATAAACAGTCTTTGATTTAGCAGTTTTGCTGTTGATATTCCAGGTTACAGATCCATCCGTCTTTGCAGACAGCTGGAGGAGCAATCCAAGTGAGTGTGGAGAATGCGAAGATTGTAGAAATCAACAAAACCCGTGTACGAAAGTGGACGACGCCAGAGAGAAAGCTGCCAGAGAACGCTGCTCTGTCCTTGTGTCTAGAAGTGGTAAGGATTCATGATGGGTCGGTGTAAAGTTGTATTTAGAACCAGTTTAGGATGTGTGTGGTCATCTCCAGGAGCTTAATACGATCGATCTGTTCACTCCTGGGTCCTCCAGGCAAATTATTGTTATTAAAAGAGGACACAGGTTGCCACACAGTTTGCTATAATTATTTTGGTCTTTTATTAGATAATTAGTGATATTTGAATTCATCTGTCTCTGCATATTGTCTATGTTTCAGCTAAAAGACTTTTGTTTTTGCATGTGTGGTCTTGTAGGTTACTGGAATGATTTAAGAAATGTTGGATATGTGTAAACTTGCATGAGTTTAAACTTGTTAATGTTTCACCATGTAAAGTTCCAATATACAACAACAATAATAATAATGATAAATAGGAATTTATAAAGCGCAAAAGCCTCAAAGCGCTAGTGTCTTAGACGAGAAGATATGATCAGAAACCAGGAGTAAATGAATAACTTCCACCATATTTGGATTTATCCCCTTTCCTCGTCTTTGATTAACGTACAGGTCCGTTTGCAGCTTGCCAAGATAAAGTTGACTCCAGTCATTTCTTCAACGAATGCGTCAATGACTTGTGCAGGACTGACGATTCCGATACTTTCTGCTCCATCCTCGCTGAATACGCCTCTGCCTGTCTCGTCTTCCAGATCGTGAACTTTGACTGGCGTGAGACGACCATGTGTTGTAAGTCACAAGTTACTGACATTCCTGCTGTTTCAAATAACTCTAAAGTAGTCATCAAAAGTGTAAATATATAGAGAGCTGTAAGTCGACGACAGAACCACAGTCTCTCGAAGGAGGGCGTACTCTCCCCTACTTCGAGAGGAAAACAGGTGGTGACTCATCGCGTCGGAATGTGGCGTAAGAACGTTCCACATGGGTCAGTGTCTTGAGCACCATTAAAATGGTTCTATGATTATCTTCAATTTTACAAGGTTTATAAGAAGTTTTTACAAGAGTTTTTATGAGAATCAGTCCGATGTTGATGTGTTCGTTTTTCAACATGATCAAGATCTGTTGGCTGGTAATGTGAGCTTGTTGCTCTGTCACTACGCCCAGTGTGGTGACGGTACTTCTGCAGATGTAGGCTGCTCTTTTGTTCACCATTGTCTGAGACGTACTGCTGTCAACAACTATGTCCAAAAACACAGAACACATAGTTTCCATTTTCCATCATAAGTTGTACTGTTGAGCTAAAGAAATCTGTTCCTTTTTATTGATGGTACACCATATCTACTGAGGCATGGGCGACAGATGCGGAAAATTGTGGTTATTAGCGTTCTGGGCCGAGACTGTTTGGTTTAGAATAAACTATAAAAAAAAGATCTGGTTATCTGGTGTCAGCATTTACTATTGACCCAAAACTCCATCCCCATGGTTGATTTTTTTTTTCGTAATAAAAGTTCTTTTGTTTTACCGTCTCACACCTATAGATTACCCAAGTTGCTCAGGAGTTATGAGTTACCAGGAGTGTGCACTGGCGTGCCCACCGACATGTAGTAATACCCGGGGAAGCACCCAGTGCAGACAATCCTGCCGTGAGGGCTGTGAATGCCCCAACGGATTTGTCTTGGAGGATGACAGATGTGTTCCACCTGAAGAGTGTGGCTGTAGATTCGGTGACCAATATCTCCGGGTAATCTCATGCTGTCATAACTAGTTTACCACCCATCCAGCACAAATGTCTATCGTGTACAAGTAGTTCTTGGCTAGTAATGTAATTGGATTGAATTGAATGACGACAGTTTTGCAGTCAGCATTGTTCTGCCAAAGTGTGTTTCAGAAAATCAAGTTGTATCCTAATTGACTTAAAAGCATGCCAGGGACATAACACTGTTAGATACTACTTGTTTTATAATAATAAATAAGCATTTGTTAAGTCTGCAGCAGAGTGTTGCGAGTTTAAGATAACATTGTCTTGAATAGGAATAAAGAATGTGTCATTGCCGTTTAATATCTATTATTTTGTACTCATGAGGCCTTTCACAAACTGAAATTAGAAATCCTATACCTTAAAAGGTATTTAACCATGTTTTCTTTTTTTTTTATTGTTTTTATGATTTAGTTGTGAGTGACTCATGTCCAGATTTGTTATTCTCCAAGGATCAGATATAAATAATTCACTGGCTTTCATTTTCATGTTTGGTTGAAGTTGAAGCCACATCTGCCATCATTGAGATATCTCTCATTCCGAATTCACTGATTAACATATACCGTCATTGGGATATCTCTCTTTCCTAGTTACATGATTCGCATCTACCGTCATTGGGATATCTCTCTTTCCTAGTTACATGATTCGCATCTACCGTTATTGGGATATCTCTCTCTCCTAATTACATGATTCGCATCTATGTTATTGGGATATCTCTCTTTCCTAATTACATGATTCGTATTTACCGTTATTGGGATATCTCTCTTTCCTAATTACATGATTCGCATCTACCGTCATTGGGATATCTCTCTTTCCTAATTACATGATTCGTATTTACCGTTATTGGGATATCTCTCTTTCCTAATTACATGATTCGTATTTACCGTTATGGAGATATCACTCTTTCCTAATTACATGATATGTATCTACTGTTATTGTGATATCTCTCTTTCCAATTACATGACTCACTGATATTTTTATAAGGTTGGTGATGATGTTGTGACCAGTGGCTGTAGCCAGCGTTGTATCTGTATGGAGAGTGGCGTCATTGAATGTCAACCGATTGAGTGTGGAGTTGATGTCAACTCTTATTGTGGAGTGGATACTACTACCGGCATTTCTGGATGTCACTGCTTAAATGGATACTTCAGGGATACACAAGGAGATTGTGTCCGTAAGTCTTGCATATTTATCTGGCCGAATTACATTATTATCATAGTCACGGCATCAATTTAAGGGTATATCCAAAAGGTCACACTTACACTACATATAGCCTCCACAAACAGGAACATTTCTTACGGATATCATTCCTAGCGAGGGTGTAGATATTTGGGTGAGTTGTGTTCTGTTGTTTTTAATGTCACTAGTTTAAGTGAGAATCACACCTGATTACTAAACCAGAATTTTCCAGAAACAAAGAGACAATTAACCAAACTGTTCTGAATCTCAGACGATGCCGAGAGACTCAAGGGGATCTATGGTACAGTTTTTGAAAAAGAAAAGCTTTTGATGAATTGAGTATCAAGAAACAGATGCTGAACACCGCAAATATAATATTGGCAGAACGTAACATTTATGAGGCAGAGGTATTTGGTATTGAAACTGCTGTAATGTTTACATTGGCATTTAAGCACAGTTAATCCTTAAGGATGACAATATGACATGTGTAGTTTGAAAGAGCGGGATGGATCTTATCTACTGAATCACTCTTCCTTTTTGTTTCTTTATTAATTCATGTTGGGTTTGACTAATGTTCTTTTTTATCTCTTTCCAGAGGGTCGAAAGAGGAGGTCCATTTCTTCAGGTAAATCAGTTCTTTGTGTTTCAATCAAGAGTATTAAGATTATGATTTGTAGATTTTGTTCCACAAATGTGAGCTATTAATAGAATTGAATTAGTATACTTCACACAAATGCAACTAAGTTTTAGAAAACAGTAATGGAAAGTTAAAACTTAATGAATTTTTGCATTCATTAACACAAAGTTATGAAATTCCGGAGGGAGATAATACATCTCAACCGATATTGAAACTACTGGGTGGATAAGTTAATATCATAAACGTGAAAATTCACATCCATCAGTGTTAGACTTTCCTAGTAACTAAAGTTACGGAAGCTACAGACAAAAATTGAACCTTATAAATTATTCTAGTCTTTTGTTGAACCCCTTCCCCACCCATCCACCCCCATCCCCCATGGAAGCAATGCTTCCAACAATTCACCAATAATAACATTTTTGGTTCTTTATTTTATAGTTGCCTCTCTTGCACATCACATGTCAGCACGACAAGTTCTAACA
Source organism: Apostichopus californicus (assembly GCA_020650975.1). Classification (NCBI taxonomy): domain Eukaryota; kingdom Metazoa; phylum Echinodermata; class Holothuroidea; order Aspidochirotida; family Stichopodidae; genus Apostichopus; species Apostichopus californicus. The sequence goes on from JAIPMN010012404.1 coordinate 7,972, forward strand.
GGTGAGAATTTGATTTAATAACGACAAATTGTTTATCAAAGAGACTTTATATAATTTTACATTTTAATCTGGAAAATACTACAGTTTACAAAATCTGTTATTGGAATACAAAAGTAGTAGAGGCGTATATCTAGTTCTGTTCGGTATAGTGGTTAACGTTGAACTATATATTACGTTATAATTCATGGGAATCCGGATTCATCAATTAAGGAAAGTTTGTTAAATTTGACTTTGTGCTATTTTATTTTACATTTCTGTTAACGGCATGATATTATTTTAGTTTATTCGGCTTTGTTTGATGTTATGTCCATTTATATGATTTTGTTTTATTCTGTGTTATTGTATTTATATCACTGTTTCTTCTTCGTTTGTTTTTGGCTATTTTATTCTCAGGTCAACAGGACATGGTTGGACACTTTGTCGATATTGAGAGACCTTTCCTGGATCCTGATCATGTGACTGTTATAAATGTCGGTCAGGTATTCCAAGACCCAGGGGCCATCAGCAGTTGGACCTACAGAGCATCAAACTTTAGTCCATTCCGGGTCTGTGCTTGGAGAATGATGAAGGAAGATACGTTTAAGCTGATCGGATGCAACTTCATCCAACCGGAATCACTCAACGACGCCATCAAGTACGAGGTAACAGAAGACATGAGAATACCAGTCATGGCCGGTGACATGGTGGGTTTTACTTTCTTTGACAAGAGTAGTGTCAGCTACAGCTCCCTCAACGAAGACTCAGATGACTTCATCATATTCCACAACCGTATCGATGGTGATTACGAAACGCTCATTCCAGGGGACTGCTTGGAAGCGGATAGAAGTGTTGGCAAGCGGTCTTACTCAATCTATGCTGTCCTCCAACGTAAGTCCATTCTCAATTTGAAACCTTAACCTGCCATTTATGTCAATATTAAAGCACTCTTTTAGCTCTGCTGTCCTCCAACGTAAGTCCATTCTCAACTTGAAACCTTAGCATGCCATGTATGTCAGTATTAAAGCACTCTTTGATATATGCTGTCCTCCAACGTAAGTCCATTCTCAACTTGAAACCTTAACCTGCCATTTATGTCAGTATTAAAGCACTCTTTCATATATGCTGTCTCCCAACGTAAGTCCAGTCTCAACTTGAAACCTTAACCTGCCATTTATGTCAGTATTAAAGCATTCTTTGATCTATGCTGTCCTCCAACGTAAGTCCATTCTCAACTTGGAACCTTAAAATGCCATTTATGTCAGTATTAAAGCACTCTTTCAATATTTTTGTATTTGTGCCTTCCTTGTCCCTACATATCCAGCTTTTCATCACCCTAATACATTCTACTCTTAGGATGCCTCAAAATAATGCAGTCACTCTTAGAATGCCTCAAAATAATGCAGTCACTCTTAGGATACCTCAAAATAATGCAGTCACTCTTAGAATGCCTCAAAATAATGCAGTCACTCTTAGGATGCCTCACAATAATGCATTCACTCTTAGGATGCCTCACAATAATGCAGTCACTCTTAGGATGCCTCACAATAATGCAGTCACTCTTAGGATGCCTCACAATAATGCAATCACTCTTAGGATGCCTCAAAAGAACGCAGTTACCCTAAGAATGTCTCAAAATAATGCAGTCACCCATAGAATGCCTCAAAATGATGCAGTCAGCCTTAGAATGCCTCAAAGTAATGCAGTTAACCTTAGAATGCCTCACAATAATGCAGTCACTCTTAGGGTGCCTCAAGTAATGCAGTCACTCTTAAGGTACCTCACCAAAATATTTGTTCTTCACTTTTATGTTACCTCATCTGAATACTGCTTCTTGGGTACCTTGCCAAAACACATGAATTTAAGGTTCCTCACCGCAATGTAATTGCTCATGTGATACCTCACCAGAATTAGTTGCTTTAAGTTATTTGGCCATTTGAAATCAGATCCTTATAATTTTCTAATAATTCCAAATAACAACCTTGTCTCCTGCTTTCTGTTTTACTTACAGCCAGCGGCAATCAACCTCTGCCTTCCAGTGAGTAACGCATTTACCCTATTTAACTATATACTCTTTAGCAAAATACCGCGGAAGATTGCATGTATAATGAAAAACAAGATTCTAGCAGAATTAAATCTGAAATTATAGCAGAAATGACATGACAGAGCGGGAGAAACCATGTTTTCTGACTGTTTGAGAGTTCAACCCTTCGTTTTAAAATGATTAGATACGTATCCACCCAAACCTATTTCTGTGATGTTTAATAATGTGAAGATACATATTGACTCCACACCTACTTATGTGATGTATAATAACGACTAGGTACGTATAGACTCTAAGCCTATTCTTGTGATGTATAATGTCTAGATACATATAGACTCTAAGCCTATTTATGTGATGTATAATAATGACTAGATAAGTATAGACTCTTAACCTATTTATGTGATGTATATTGTCTAGATACATATAGACTCTAAGCCTATTAATGTGATGTATAATAATGACTAGATAGGTATAGACTCGAAACCTATTGATGTGATGTATATTGTCTAGATACATATAGACTCTAAGCCTATTTATGTGATGTATAATAATAACTAGATAAGTATAGACTCTAAACCTATTTATGTGATGTATAATGTTTAGATACATATAGACTCTACACCTACTTATGTGATGTATAATAATGACTAGATAAATGTAGACTCTAAACCTATTTATGTGATGTATAATAATGACTATAGACGCTAAACCTATTAATGTTATGTATAATAATGACTAGATATGTATACACTCTTAGCCCATTTACGTGATACGTAATAATGACTAGATAAATATAGATTCTAAACTTATTTATGTGATGTATAATAATAACTAGATAAGTATAGACTCTAAGCCTATTAATGTGATGTATAATAATGAATAGATAGGTATAGACTCGAAACCTATTGATGTGATGTATATTGTCTAGATACATATAGACTCTAAGCCTATTTATGTGATGTATAATAATAACTAGATAAGTATAGACTCTAAACCTATTTATGTGATGTATAATGTCTAGATACATATAGACTCTACACCTACTTATGTGATGTATAATAATGACTAGATAAGTATAGACTGTTAACCTATTTATGTGATGTATAATAATGACTAGATAAGTATAGACTCTTAACCTATTTATGTGATGTATAATGTCTAGATACATATAGACTCTACACCTACTGATGTAATGTATAAGTAATCTCTAGATACATATAGACTCCAAGCCTATTTATGTGTTGTATAATAATGACTAGATAAGTATAGACTCTAAGCCTATTTATGTGATGTATAATGTCTAGATACATATAGACTCTACCCCTACTGATGGAATGTATAAGTAATCTCTAGATACATATAGACTCTTAACCTACTGATGTAATGTATAAGTAATCTCTAGGTACATATAGACTCCAAGCCTATTTATGTGATGTATAATAATGACTAGATATGTATACACTCTTAGCCCATTTACGTGATACGTAATAATGACTAGATAAATATAGATTCTAAACTTATTTATGTGATGTATAATAATAACTAGATAAGTATAGACTCTAAGCCTATTAATGTGATGTATAATAATGACTAGATAGGTATAGACTCGAAACCTATTGATGTGATGTATATTGTCTAGATACATAAAGATTCTTAACCTATTGGTGTGATGTATAATGTCTAGATACATATAGACTCTACACCTACTTATGTGATGTATAATAATGACTAGATAAATGTAGACTCTAAACCTATTTATGTGATGTAAAATAATGACTATAGACGCTAAGCCTATTAATGTTATGTATAATAATGACTAGATATGTATACACTCTTAGCCCATTTACGTGATACGTAATAATGACTAGATAAATATAGATTCTAAACTTATTTATGTGATGTATAATAATAACTAGATAAGTATAGACTCTAAGCCTATTAATGTGATGTATAATAATGACTAGATAGGTATAGACTCGAAACCTATTGATGTGATGTATAATAATGACTAGATAGGTATAGACTCGAAACCTATTGATGTGATGTATATTGTCTAGATACATATAGACTCTACACCTACTTATGTGATGTATAATAATGACTAGATAAATGTAGACTCTTAACCTATTTATGTGATGTATAATAATGACTATAGACGCTAAACCTATTAATGTTATGTATAATAATGACTAGATAAATGTAGACTCTTAACCTATTTATGTGATGTATAATGTCTAGATACATATAGACTCTACACCTACTTATGTGATGTATAATAATGACTAGATAAGTATAGACTGTTAACCTATTTATGTGATGTATAATAATGACTAGATAAGTATAGACGCTCAACTTAATTATGTGATGTATGATGTCTAGATAACTATAGACTCCAAGCCTATTTATGTGATGTATAATAATGACTAGATAAGTATAGACGCTAAACTTATTCATGTGATGTATAATGTCTAGATACATATAGACTCGAAACCTACTGATGTAATATATGAGTAATCTCTAGATACATATAGACTCCAAGCCTATTTATGTGATGTATAATAATGACTAGATAAGTATAGAATCTAAGCCTATTTATGTGATGTATAATGTCTAGATACATATAGACTCTAAACCTACTGATGTAATGTATGAGTAATCTCTAGATACATATAGACTCTAAACCTACTGATGTAATGTATAAGTAATCTCTAGATACATATAGACTCCAAGCCTATTTATGTGATGTATAATAATGACTAGATAAGTATAGACTCTAAGCCTATTTATGTGATGTATAATAATGACTACATAAGTATAGATTCTAAACCTATTGATGTGATGTATAATAATGACTAGATAAGTATAGAATCTACACCTATTTATG
>JAIPMN010012412.1:0-10064 GCA_020650975.1 Apostichopus californicus
TATATATCGGTAAAGGTTTAGTTTACCATATCAGCCAATTTCTTGTTAACAGCAGTTGGCACAACATGTAGTCTACATTCGCCCACGACATCAACAATATACTTTTAATAAAACTGATTTCACAAAAGGGAAATTGTTCGAACATAAAGTAAATCCAAAGTATCGCCAAGGTCAATACTATATAGCAACCTGTGATGTTTGCTCTCGCATAATCTATCAAACAATATATACGTGTACATGTGTTTAGTTGTTTAGTCGTATAGACGTCACATGTATATGTCATGGTAACCATTACACAATAACAAGTCTACGCTATATCAAGAGACTTCATCGTTCTTCTTTCGTATTTCAGCAGTCCCATCTAACTCAGATGAAAAACAGGATGTGAATAAAGAGGTGACAAATTATCAAACAATAGAAGTAGATGGGCACAGCAAAATAGACGAGGAATCACCAGCTGGTAAGCAAACAATGAGTTTCCTCGTGGAATCCTTAAAATCATTATGTTAAAACCTTTTATCATTATGTTTGTTACAAAGGATTCTTTATGCACCCAAGAACGATCAATTTTGTTTACTTTATAAAGGTTAGCAAGTTGCGCTATAAATATATTATGATGCTACAGTAATATAAAGTCACATACGTAAGAAACGAATTGCCCGTGACTTAATATATCGTGACAGCGGTTTTAAGTACTTTCAACAGGTATAACATTTAGATTAAAATATGGTATATTTAGAGAGCTACCGTAGTTCCTGCCATTTTCTCTAGATTTCTAGAGTGGATAAGGAATTTGTAATTACTCTAACATCACTGTAAAGCTCACAATTAATCTTGCTAAAAGGTTGCCGAAAAGAAAGAAACCATATTACGATATTCCGTAATGAAAGATAATTTCTTAAATGCCGTAGGGAGTGCACGAACACATGACGTATAAGGTACACTGCAACAGAGATACACGACGTGTTGTTATAAAGTATAGGATTTCTGCACATCGCGCTATGTATAGAGATACATGCTGTATCGGACCACGCCATGCGAAATTATTAATGATATTCTCCGGGATCTACTGAAGATGAACCATTCATTGTTAGCACGCCGTATACATTATAGACTATTGAATTGTCTGATAGAGTTAACCTTTTATTTCCGTTGTTGTGATCTTCTGTAAAGGTAACCCAAAATATCAAAGTATCATAAACTGGGAAGGAATAGGAGGGTACAGGCGATGGTGTTAAAGTGGGCAATTATTACCAACCCAATAAAACTTATAGGGGACCATGGAGGCTATATGGTTATTTTAACAATCGCCTTAAGCCTATAAGGACTTTCTTGTATTCGTTTTTGTAACTTTTATACCCATCCGTCATTATAATATGACACAAGTATAGTAAAGTATTTAAAAAGTATTAAAAGGACTAATTATAGGTCCAACTTATTTACATTCGATAAAATTAATCAAATTATTATTAACGCTGAAAAGTCAACTTATCAGAGATATATACTCTACCGTGATACAACAACCATATAATTTACTCGTATACAACCTCACAGTAACCTATAAAAATGATACCCAATATTGTGATCGATAATCTTTTCCAGTCCCTCCTCCTTCACCGTAGGACTATTCTGCCAATGATCACAGATATCATTTGTATTTGAATTATATACATTGAAATAGAATATAAGCTGCAAATTAACACGAAAATAACACAAAAAACCATCAACATCGTAAGATTTTCATATCTTTTGATTATTCGCCGTAGAGAAGATAATTAGTTCAAATAGGGTATTCATAATCGATACGATTTATTTATTTAAAACAATGAAATTTTTATGATTATATCATCATGCATGGTAATACAGCTACATTTACCTAACCCCTTAAACGATAAAAGTTTTTTCCTTGTTCAATTAGAACCCAAATGTGACTCTTTTAGAAAGCTTTAATCTAAAAGCAGCTAATGGTCTGTTATTGGATGTTGTAGTTTATATTACCTCGTCGAGGAAGTAAGTACAAGTGTCAAGAGGTTCTCGTATTGTGACATCAAGAACGTACTTTCAAATCAGGTCAATAACCATGTACTGAAGATATTTGTAGAAGTTCTTAAAATTCAGCTTTCTGCAGCTGATCGAAAATGTTCACAAAACTAATTGAGAATTAATGACAAAAAGATGGTAATTGATAATGTTAGGACACCTAACTCTAAGGTATTGTCATCAAATTGACGGCATTTATTGGCTAATTCTAATGGATCTGCTAGATTCTAAATGTTTCTTCCCTGTTCATAATGTAACATGACGCATACAAAACAAGTATATCCTCATTCCGTTTTAAGGTTAAATTTGCAGTATACCGTTAAATCTGTACAAAACAAACATCAAGAAACTGACCACATGTTCACGTTGAAAAGAACTAAAAGCAACTCGGAATATTTTAATATTCGATTTGCATTAGTCAGAATTCGTTTGGGATTCGATACTACAAAATAATTGTTAATAAAGAGTGGTTTTCGGTAGTCATGATACCAGGACCGAAGTGCGCAATAAGGTATGATCACATAAATTATTCATTTGGTAGAAAACAAGCTTTGGTTAATGTAATATTTATCGATTGCAAACATCATGTAAATATCCAAACCTGTAAAAAAAGGGATCGATGAACACAAAAGAAATGAAAGGGTTCTCTGAAAAATGATCTGGTTAGGAGAGAAAGGGGATGAGAGGAAAGGAAATTCGATGTTTCTTATACAGAGTTAAATCCACCATTTTAAACTTGAATATGCACCGTTGATGGCAGGTGTCTTGGTACGTGATAAACGCCATCTTTCGCAATTTCAAAGAGTTTACAGAAACAACATGGTCGTGCGTAGGTGGAATATATTTTTGATCTGAAGGCAAGAGGTGTGAAAGTTGTAAAGAGGCCCAAATCGTATAGGATGAAATCTAGGCACGTTTCAATACTTCAGATCAGAATATTATAGTCTAGTACCTGAACACAATATAACGGCCCCCGCTTCCTTCCCTCCCCCGTCTCGCTAACCATCCTTCACACGTATCTTCCCACGTCCACATTAAACTTAGCGTGTTTATAAATATATATGTTGGCGATAGTTCCCTATATTGTAATAAATATATAAGATGGTGTTTCATGTTGTGGGCGTTAGTGTCATTACGTTTCTAATGAATATTACATTAGGTTGGGGTCTCCGATACTTATTTTGAACTGTTGTTGATATTGGCGCTATATAAATGTTTTCTGATTCGATTGATTCACGGGTCTGCTTTCTGTAGTCTTCTCTTAGTAATCGATAAGTGGGTCGATTTGATAAAATGACTTACAGTACTATAGAATCCGAGTTGACGAATTACTGATATTTTACATACAGCGACATTGATAGCGTAACGTCATGCCTGCAGAACACGTTTAATGTGCTAAGCGCCATATAGGTAATAATAAGTTTGTTCATATATAAGGTGTGCGTGTTAACCATTGTACCATTTATCAGATTTTTATTTGTTTTTATCTTGTTTTCTTATCTCTGTTTACTTGAACTTAAATATATTACCTCGCGAACAGGGCATATAAGGCGATGCTATTGTGCCCCATATTCCTGAGATGTGCACAGTAACATTAACGTAAAATAAACATATTTTAAGATGTTGCTTAGCGGTATATACCTCTTTATTCAGCAGAGGAAGAGAACGTGCTCACTGAAGAAGAAGCCCAAGAACTTCTCCTAGAGTTGAGTAATCCTGCCGAGGTGGCGCAGTTCATAGTTGCTTCAGATGATGCAAGGGGTTTCTTGCAGGCTCTTAGATTACTTACTGACCAAGATTACGTAAGGATTTATACAGTCATATTATTTTCAACAACAAGCTTGATTCCGCTTGAACTATTCACATTGTTAAGTGCAGATCGAATATACATTCAGTATTGTTCATTCAAAAAATCCTAAATATGTAAGGGTGTGTAGCACAACGCGTGCGTTAGCTTTATAATCATTTATTCACTAAACATAATAATTGTTGTGATTTTAATATGTTTGTTCTTGTAGATATCTTTATTGTTAGCGAAAATTATTATTATTATTATTATTAAAGGATAAAGTCAGGAGCTGACACTGGAAAACAAGACCAACCATGCACTAGACAAACATGTGAAGAGAAACTTAGGATGTATTAGCAAACTTTCCCGCAACATGTATTCATCCCCCCACCCCCCCCCCCCGCCTTCACCACCACCGCCAAAATGGTCATGCCACTGTATTGGCATAGTCCACGTATATTCCAGTGTTCACTCTAAACCATCAGTTTTTTATACTGTTTATCGTTACTGTAGATATCCCTCAAGGTTGCTTACTATCTGAGAGACAGAGTGATGGAAGAGCTCCGTAGAATGCTGATGATTCAGGAGATGGAACTCTCCAGAACGCTCCTCAATAATTACCAACCCACTGATTTCACACAGGACCAACTTCCGGTAACTACCACAAGACAATTTATCATTTTCATACCGCACGAATTGGCGATGCACATGCTCACGCACATAGTAAAGTTAATCATTCCATTCAATATAAAATGTTAATGAAATTTTTCATAAGCGACCTCGTTTTCGGGATGTATATTTCTGGTTTGAATCTGTGTGTTTGAACAAGGTGCACGCTGGCTCTGTGAACCTAACGAGCGGTGACCTATTTCAAGCAAAACCGTCTTTTTCAAGACTCTTATGCGAACTTGAGAGGCATTTTGATGCATTGTTTGGTTTAATGATTCATAATCAAATTAATTACACAGACAAGATTTTAGCACCAATAGCATATATATTAATGTGTACAACCCTTATGTATCACGTTATTTTTTATAATGGGCTCGGCAACTAAACCATGCACAGACACAATTACAAAAACAATTGGTTGAAGCGACCCAACATCAGGTCAAAGAAGAAAAGGGAAATGCACTATAGTTATGAAATGGTCTGTTTGAATCCCACCGATGCCACCACTTATACACTACGAATACAGTCAATCAGTGAAACTGCTACATTACACATTCGAGTTGAAATATGAATGCTTTGTAGAAAACTAACACAGAAATACAAATTCGTTATACTATGCATGGACAGTAAGGCTAAGGAACAATCGCAATGAATGTAATCAGAACTTATACGAGAATAATGACAACAGCCAAGGTTGGAATCTACGTGCCATGTGAACAAAAGACCGGATTAAACTATAGGCCGCAATAACATGTAAATGATACGACTGGCCACACCCACACAATTGCAATCATCCAAAGTACGTGTCATATAATTATTATTATAGTCTATAATATTGATTCTCATTGTATGTGCTTTCTCTTGTTGTACAGCAAGATGCACCGCCAGCGCCTTACTATGAATTCAACCCATTCCTCCAAGAGGAAGCAGATTATCCCCAGCAGGAACCATACGATGTATATGAAGAATCACTTAGACAAGGTAAATAAATACACATGTGCTCAGTGCAATGATTGTTTGTTAAGCGATTGAAAAATTCTATGACATGATTTGAAGCTGATATTATCATCGATTAGTATTATACCGGTTGCTTCACGTAAATAAAATATCTTCGATTTGAAGCAAACGAATCGTTACCATTTCAATCTCTTCTGCGTCAATGTCCTTGTATACACAATAAAGTCTTAAATTAAAATGCAACGGGGTTTTCCTTCTCACATTTATCTTTGGTGCATTACCAAAGTAGAACAATGAGTGTTACATTTTATCGGTGCCTAGCCTTATTTAGTTAACTGCGTAGTTAACATGAACTGTTGCTTTTATACTTACTAAACTGTAAAAATTCAATACTTTTTATACCCAAATACCACGTTTCCCGTTGCTTAAAACAATTCTATTCCCGTTTGCTATTAAATGTGTAATGTCTATTTATTGTATTCAGTTGAAATAACCTACATCTAGTTCGATAATCATCCAACTTGCAAATCAAATGTAGAAATATCGAAGTATATATTTGACGGCATTCATTAGAGATGTTATACATTTTCATCAATACAGAAAACTCAAGGGCATTGGCAGAAATAGCAGAGGCAGTAGCACAAAAGATCGCAAATGGAGATTTGACACCCGAGAACGGTGTCAAAATTATGAGTGAGTATTATTGATGTAAAAACTCATATCGTTTTACCCACCTACCCTACACCACACACTGAAACAGTTAGATCATATGATGTAGATATCTATTTGTTGACTATGTGTATAGTCGGTGCATGACATATACGTGTATCTAATAAGGGTTTTCTCTCAAAGCCAGTTGGGGTAAGTAAAAGGGACGTGCGCTGCCATTGGTACCGTATTTGTCGATTTTTTTCTCTCTTTTAGACTGTTTATTGTAACCAGCCAGTAGTCTTACGTTCATATTTCCTTGTTCATGTCTTATACATTTATATTTCATATTGTATCGCTCTGTGCTTTCGTACCTTTGTTTTTTATTTTGTTATTTTCATCGGCTGTTTCACGCTGTTCACTAAAGGTATAAGTAGACTTCTAGCTCTCTTATTCGTTCATCTCTGAGTGTATGTTCTGTGCATTGTTATACATGAATCATGGATCCCGTAGTCATTATTAACCCTGACCATCCATGTCACGTTGTGTTTTATAGTGTAATACACAAACCACGCGGATTCGTTGAAAGCGTGTGCATTTCATACACAAAGTGAGTTGGCTTCACTACATGTATGAATAATCAGTACAACGATGGGAACCTATGTCCTTGCACCCCCCCCCCCGCCCCACACACACAGTCCCTATAGCCTATCAGGTTAGAATCCCTTACATGCAACTGTCGCAGCCTATTTATTCTATATCATGGTTAGCGCCATGCTTGGTTTACCGCAACAACTGAAAGCTCACTAGCAGCGAGGACATCACAGTCGTGTAAGTTTGATGCAAATTGCTTTCACACAAAACTATATGGTTCTAGTTAAAAAATAAATTCAACCACGACTATTGCTTTTGCTGTTTTAATTTGTTATCATATTTCCGTGACTAACTCGAATTTGCTAATGACACCAAATTAAACCCGAAACGGCTTTGCGCGCAATCACTCCGTACCGTTTGATGTATGAAATACAACGCTTATCATACATTAAGTCAGTTCTCTTTATGTACACAAAATTGATGAATTGTTGATATGGAGTAACTGTTCTTTCTTGACTTTTCCAGACACAGTTGCAAGTCTTTTGCCGGACAGTTACTGGGAGAAAGCATTGGAACTATTCGCAGACGACAACTCATATCCAATCAACTACGACGGACCAGGATCAGACTACAGCGAAGGATCACTTGGAAGTGACGTCATCGAAGTTATTGACGATGAAGATGACGAGGAGTTGTCGGAGAGCTCTTCGGAACTTGAGAATGAGCTTAAAGATAAGAACCTGAGACAAGAAAACACACTGGAAAACCAACTTATGGAAAAGGCACATATAAAAGAAAACCAAGCAATGGAAACAGAAGGTACGTTTTAGTAAAACCTGCAGGATTACAAAAACATGTTTTTAGTACTATATTTAGTACTATTTAGTGTTTTCAGACTATTCGTCTTTTTTGTGTGATTATACAGTACTACTTGTGTTCCTTCCCTCTAGGCAAATTCAGTAGTTCAAATTTCATTAACTAAAACAGCACGTTTTGTTATCTATATACAGCACCTATATAACTTTTTGCAACTATATAGCGCATATTTCATGTTATAAAACAAATTTTTAATCTGTTGGGACACTTCCAATGGCAAAATAGTTCGCTCAACAAGGCTTCTTTATTTTTCTTTTCTTGTAAGATGTCCCTTCAATCTTCAATCCGAATCGTCGACTTGTTTGTTATTCTTTCAAATATGTTCACGGAGTTAATTGCCGAGATTAAATTATGTATGGAGAAAGTATATACACCTACGCAAACAACCCCACGTAGTTAACTATTATGAAACCACGCCTAAAATATTCCCAAACTGTACTAGAAGAAATCTGAGTGAGTGAGAACGAAAGAGATTTTCTCGCAGTATAAACCGAGTCGTTTGATATACACTACTCCATACGGATTCTGTTTGGATATGCAGGTTTCGTCTTAGTAACACCAAAATTAACACAATACTTCTACAAATCATAGTCTTTGGTGAGATATTAATCACAAAGACATATAGGCAATATTAATTCGAATTTTTGCAATTTATGGGTTTTCATTTCTAATCAGTCAAAGTCAGATAATGAAATTGTCAACTTCTCTCTGACTGCTGGATGATTCTTAATTAAATTATTGTAAAGTATATACTTAAGTATACGCTTCGGGGAGAACTTCAAGAATGTGTCAGACCGAAGTGCAATAAGTTTTCAATAAGATTATACGACAACGTATCGATCTTTTTTACTATTTCTACAACATTAAATATTCAACGCTGTCAGTTTCTTAACAATGAGTCCGTTTTTCGTAAGACGTTTGCTACATACCTACATGTATACGTCCGTTCGAGGGGAAGTTCCTGTCGTAATGATGTAGCTAGTGCATGTGTTATGAATAAATTGTAAAAAAAATGTGATACGAAAGAAACGATGATTCTCCTATAAATCGATCATACCAAGGAGCTTGAAATCTTTATGCAGCACTGAATAGCAAAATATTCTACAGGCAAAGATTCGTATACTTTATAAATCTTCCATTAATATCTTTTTAAACTATCTCAAATTTCTTTCGCTGAGAGCATTCCATTTAATGACGGCCGTAGGCTAAATTATTACTTTGAGACCAGACAGTAATTTTACTCCGCAAAAGTATATAATGCTGAAGACTATATCTGATGTAGATAACATTTATCTTATGTAACTTTCAGTTGTTGTTGAGGATTTCATCAATCCCCTCAGGGTTAGCGTAGAATGCTATATATCTTCATTACAATATGTAAAAGACAGACTATGCGCATGCACTTTTAAACGTTAGATTTAGACACAAGTCGTGCTCATCTTAAGCCCCGTCTTTTACGCTGATGGGTCATCTACGAAGGACGCCACAAGTCTCTTAATGTAGACGCTCCTTGCAATAATAAACTGAACATTAGAATAGGCTTGCGTGAGATCTGGCTGTTTTACATGTATTGTAAGATAGTTTCTTCGATTACGTGCACTATATAGTGTTGATCTTAATGTTACCAAAATTATGCCATTGTGTTAATTCAATCCAACTTAAATAAATGAATTTATTCCGTTTCGTTCTATCATACTCACGTTACAATTCGTGTTAGTGAACGATGGTTACTGCATTTTGTGTACAGGGAGTTGTCATTTCACACAACAGTAACACGGAACAGTCACGTAGTGCATAAACAATGCGCAGGTTACACGAAGATGACATATGAAGTATGTTTTACTGAAGCAAGAAATTATTCAAATTGAGAAGTGAACCGCTATACCGTCACTATATTATAACAGCTCCCGGAGCAACCCTCAAGAGAATTTAACTATAGCGATTCATCTTGACAAACTATGTTCCAATCATTCTATACAGTCAGGCAGTTTCGTCTCTCATTTACGATGTGTTGCACATCAATAAACGAGAGACGCCATTGACGCCTCGATGTCTGAGAACCTATATTACTTGTTTTCTGAACTGTACAACAAACATGGACGTGCTATTGAGTAAAAATATTATTTTGTAACTTTATTTATCTATGATTAGACGCAGAAAAGACGATTGAAGAAGAGTTAACAGACGAAGATTATCAAGCTTTCTTTGACTGGTTGGAGGAAGGTAAATTATCATCGGTTTGCATAAATATAAGTTTGGAAATGATTGCGTAGGTGGACTAATTCGCTTCAGTAACAACCACATCTTAAGCGTGGGTGCACCCATCTTATCTTTTGCTCATTCCTATAAAATTAAAGGATATATTTATACTTAAGAGGCCCCTGAAGTGTTGGATAAATTAAAGCAGAAGAGATAATACTGGAGGGTCTTTATTTCGGTGAGGTTTTTTGAGAGTGTTCATGCGAGTATGGAAACGTTGAGGTGCCATCGA
>JAIPMN010012415.1:0-11280 GCA_020650975.1 Apostichopus californicus
ATATACATTTTCAAGCTTATTTGACATAACTAGCATGAAAAGTAAGCTAGAAAAAAATACATACAACTCTGGTCAAAGCATAAAGTAATAAAATATGATATTAACACATTTGAGAAGTTTCAGAGCTTTTTATATTTCAAGATTTATACTTCAGATTAGAGAGAATAAGGTAACATGAAAAGTACATAGAAAATTAAAGCCAGCATATCAGAAGAGAGAGAATAAATGCTTACACTTTGATTTGCCTTCTAAAATATCAATTAAAGATGGTAAAATCAGTATTTTTCTACAAATATGTAACACACAAATATCTTACTCTATAAAATAAAACCAATTTAAAATATCAAATGAATTCATTAATGTGCATACTAAACCAGCCAATAATTAGTGTGAAATAACAAGAAAAAATACTACACAGGCCTTCTATGGAACAGGGCTACTCTCTGCAAAATATATATATAAACATTGTGAGTACAAGACAGTGAGTACTGATGTTAAAAAAAAAATTAAAATGATGAATTTCTGATAACTTTTGAGAATACAAGAACTCTTTATACTTAATGACATTACAAGGTATAAACTAAGAAAATGAGATAAAATATATTTTGTTTTCTATGACAAGCATACAAGATTATAGCTTATGTCAGTTATCATGGAGTACAAACCAATTATAGATACATAATTGTTCATGAAACGTTCAGCGCCAGGTGAAAAAAAAATGTAAAACCGAAGTAAAGATAATGAAAATAGTACCCAGTGCTAATCCAGGAAAGCTTTAAAATTTCATGATTTCAATCTTTTCAACTTACTCTTTCATTTTCCTAAGTACTATTGTAAGAATATGGAAAGCAAGGTATGAAAACATTTCAAATTAAAATATAGAAATGATTCCCATTTACTCTTTGTAACTCCAGACTGTGAAAATGGTCAATTTGCTACAGACAAAAAAGATTAATGAAAGGTTTTACTAAGCAGTGGGACTTTTAGTAACCTTCAAGGTAGTGTACTAGAAATAACTTACTTTTGTTATACGTTTACAAGAGAGTTTGACTTTTCGTTATAACAAGTTTTATAAGTAAATAACATAAATTTACATATACCAAGCAGCATATTGCCTTTGATCATAGCAAACTCTTACAATCATACAGATACTGACAATAGGCAATAAACTAACAGAACCTAAACTAACAGATACTTAACATGCTGACACAGGGGCGGGGGTAGTGGTGGAGGGGGCCAGATATTAAACAGGGTCCATGAACTGAGCATGAAATTGAGAGACCATGCTAGTGCAGCCAGATTAAACTACATGCTTCCACTGCTAAAATGAGCACAAAATCAGGTTGCTTTGGCCTCAATGTTCAAACTTTACTTCTGATCAACATAACTGAGCAAAGTTAGAAGTTAACCTGGTGTAAGAGAGGTTTGAGAGATCACTTCAATGCATTGGTTTAAGAGAGAGTAACTGGTTCGGGTGTTTTGTGATACAGTTATGAAATGAGTCATAAAATTATGAGGTTGGGCACAAGTTTACAAGTCTTTGCCAATACTAACATTGTATTATATGGACAGCAACCTGTAGGGGTGTGTGTGATACAGTGATAAAACAAATAATAGTGTTGCATTTGCATATTATACATAATAAAAGTAAACACAAGGTATTGACAATGATCATTAATACATTATATTCCAAACATATTGAATAATACCATTTTGGCCTCTCCCTTATTGATGGCTGTTAGTTGAAAGCCTGTAGCAGAATACAGGTTTACACAGGAAATGTTTCTTTATTGTAAAATTGCACTTACACGAACTAACCTCTTCTTTCGTTCCATATCTTCCGATAACCTCTTGCAATAAAGCATAGCCATATAATATGCTCCCTGTATTCCCTGGTTTGTATCAATTTACACTGATACTGAAACCCGTATGATGCAATGCAGCATGCACCAACAGTGAGGGCAGCAGACCAATATACAGTGAGCAGTGGTTGCGGGCAGTTGACAGGTAGCTGGGGACATACATGCATTTTGTAACTTGTGTTTCTACCTAACCTATCTTTACTAATACTACATTACAGTCGAAAGAGTCGTCTTTCTGCATGGTCTTTTTCTTTTGATATTCAAACTCAATGCATTGGTGTGTGTTGTGCTGCAGGTTCGGGGAGCGTGGGGGAGGGGATAGTGAGGGGGATTTCTCCTTCCCATTATCCCATCCTCCTTCGTGGAACGCTGAGAATTGATCATCAAATCATACCACACACATCTTAAGCAGATACCTTTAAAATAATTCAAACTGTTCATGTTCTTATTATTGTCATCAATTACAAACTTTGATAGAGATGGCAATGATGCATATTTCACAACTCAATCTGACAACTACTCAATTTACATGATTGTAACTTGCTGTGCTTCAATCTCTTTCTGGTTACTTAATACTTTATTACATTATTTTTTATTCAATAACATCCTTCAACCTAATACTCTTCTTACATTTCACATTGATTCAACACTACTCCCATTAAAGTTCACATTACCCATCTTTTGCATACATGCTACACAGTCTGGCATGGGAAAATGAATACTTGAATGACCAAAAGCTTTCGATTATTTCAAATAATATGGAAGTTTAACCATTCACACTCTTTCCCTGGATATTTCCATCTCAACGCCATACTCACTTGAAATGTTGCATCTTCATGTTTCAATAAAGATATCATCATTCTTTCGTCAAACATCTCACCTCACTTTTCCATGACATCTCTTACATCGTGCAGCTATTTTGGCCATGCTGTACCTACAGATTGTCTTCTCATATGTGGATGAGGAGCTGGGGACCGTCTCCGCAGGTTTGGGTCGTGGATGTAACGGTTGACTACAAAACGTCCCACGTCACTGGTGTACCCGTTCTCTGCTTCTTCTTTCTTTTGCTTTGGTTGAGAATCTGAAAGTTCCGTTTCCTCCAAAGTGCTGGGCTTTTCCTCCAATTCCTCCTCCTGAGGGATATCTGGTTTCACAAAGCTGTAACGTGCATGGAGTTTCTTCCAATCGTCTGCATTAAATTTGTCATCCAAGTTACTGACGGAACGCTGCATTGAAAACACCCTCCTCCTCTCTGCTACAGCAGTCCTGCCACCCTCGTGCCGACCGAACCATGTGGGCAGAGAGTCGTCCGCTCTCGATTGCTGCTGGTGACGGACAGAGAAGGAAGATTGCGTTCGTGGGATATTAGACATACCCGATTGACCTCTTGCCCTGGAATTGTTGTTATTTGAATTTGGACTATGTGAGGAAGCATCCTTTGTACTTGGCAAGGGACCTTCTGAAAAGGTTTGGCTGTTTGCCATTTTGGATTTGGCTTTTGATTTATTTGTAAAGATAAGGCTTTGTGATCTGTTGGGACGGCTTGTTGCTTTACTAGTACTTGCTTCAGGGGCATCCTTTGCACTGAAACTATTTGACCTTTCCACTTTACCCTCTTCAAGTTTAGATGCAGAGAATCCCTTTTTTATCCCACTAAAAAAGCTTCTAATTGTGCCAAATTTCTTCTTCTTTTTCGTCTTTGGAGGAGCGCTGGGTTCAACTGCCACTGGAGACACCTTTTCAGTCGCAGATGCATCTTCAATCCTTGAAATATCTTGAGCATTATCATCATCAATATCATCAGATAAATGATCCCAACTGCTATTTTCTTGTTCAATGACTGGTTTTTTGGTGCTTGCAAGAACTTTCTCGACCATCACTGCCTTGGAAGTTCCTTCTTCTGCATCTTCTTGAACATCCATTAAACCAACGAGAGCATCCTCATCACCTACAACTTTGCCCTTAGAGGTCACACCTTTATCTCCTTTCTTGTTACCACTGTTACCTTCTTCATCAACCTGAGTTCCTCCATCTGCAGAACTTACTTTGCTGTCCACTTTCATCTCATGAGGATCAATCCCGCCATTGACTGTTCTTGGAGATTTACTTTCTTGCTCTTCTGGAGCAGCGACTCGTACTTGCCAAACATCCTCCTCTTCATTTCCTTGATCACCTTCAGCTGATCCCTTCAACTTTTGGCTGTCTGCAGCTTCTTCCTCTCTATCAAGTGATGCATGTCCATTGACCTGGCAGTCTTTCTCACCATTCGGAAGTTTAATATCAATGTCAGCATCACTAATCACCACTGACGGAACTCCTTCTTTGTCACCTCCCTCCTGTAATTTGGATGAAGCATCATCTTCATTTGTCAGGCCATTATGTTTTACTTCCAATTTGCCTTGCCTACCACTGGTTGCATCTTCAATTGTGACATCTACCCATTCTTCTTCGCTCTCTGCAATCCCTTCATCCACTGATTTGGTCACTTCTCCTTCTAGTTTCTCTGTAACAGCTACCGTTGTTTTCAAATCACTATCGTTAGATACTGCTTTCTCCCGGTCACTTACTGTGTTTGTTTCCTTACTGTCAGCCGTGTCTTCTTTGATCACTGTCAGTTTCTGTTCATCATCTTTTCCACGCTTTTCCTTTCCAACTCCCTTCTCTGATTCTACATTTTCTGATTTCCTGACTTTGTTCTCAGAAGTTTTTTCTAGCTTCTCTTCATCTGCCCCATTTGAACCCTTCACGTCTTCATTTTGTCTTTCCAACTCATTCTTCTGACGTCGACTACCTCGTGTGCCACGTGGTCCAATTCCTGGTCCTGACGAGGGTGAATGGACTTGAGCTTTGCGAAGGGGAAAGCCCTGTGAAGTGCAATGCAAAAAAAATGAAATGTGGCAATTTTCTACCATATTGGCTTATTTCTACACTCACAAACAGTGAGAGTACTATGATTCAATCAAGTTTAATCAACATCCAAGCCAAGTCCCTATCTGAGTCCCAGCCAGGGTTAATGTTCCTTAAGTACAACGTTTACAGTGAACAATTTTTGTATACTTGTGAACATGTTTTGTACTATCGACCTTAACAAGTTAAAGCGTAAGTTCAAACCCTTGTTGGTTCATAGCAACAGCTTAATAACAATGGGAGTTTTATGCCATAAATTCTCACTTAGACTTTCAGTATTGCATTTAGGTTTAGATTATATGATGCATTAGACATGATGGGCCGTTTGATAATTGCCTAACTTTCTTTTATAGTACCCAGGAACTTGAGAAATATATTCAAGAGAATCAAGAGAAGCAGTTTTTGCAAAGGGTACAGATATGCCTTACATAGGTTTGCACTTAATGAAAGAACATAGAACATACATTAAAGATTCTTATCTGATTGCAGGATTCCTATGCAACCACTGTGCAAAGGGCCATTCAATACAAACTTATTACATCCAAATTTTCAGGAAGATGACAGCATAATGTAATCAAGCTAACAATGCGGACTTATACCTCCATCTGCTCATGCTCCCTCCAAATATTTACGCTTTCTACTTCACTGAATATGAAAAAAAAGCATAATTTGCTAATAAGTAAAACTGAAGAATGTTCAAAGGGAATAGGACTACACAACCATTACAGTGAAGCACACATTTTACAGCCACACTCAACAAAATTTCCTTCATTGAGACATGCTATTGTTTAATTTAATACTCTAATACCACTAATAATTTGGAGGATCAGCACCTCAAGCAAATTTTTTTTTTATAACTGTTAGCAACAGTAGTTATCTAAATGTTGTGGCCAGTACTGATGTCGTTTTAATACAAGTATGTTTCAATACAAGATGAAGTTTCTACCTTTCTTATATCACTGAGCAGGTTATCAATGATACAACCCTCTTCTGGGAGAGGGGGTGGCTTTACTCTCTTTAATTTGCCTCCAGATGCAGCAATGGCTTTCTCTTGCTCCTCTTTTTTGATACGTCTTGCCTCTGCCTTGGCTTCTTGAGTTTTTCTCTTTTTGTTTTCCTGTAATTAAGATGTATGAGTATGATTGTTTCAAGATATTCAGGTTCCATGCATTCACACTTAAAGGATTATAAGACTGAGGGAAACTACAAAGCTACCTGGTTCAAAAAGTATCTATTCTTATTCCAATGGTAGAAATATTGAATACAGAGTAAAGACAGAAAGACCCTGGACTATCCAGGTGAGACTGTAAAGTAATCAATTGATATTTGCCAGGCCTTTTGCACAAGCTATCTCTGCATACCAAGCTAGCCTATTGACCCCTGTTGAAACTGAATATAAAATTGACAATTGCAAATTTATTTCTAATGCTTGCTTTTCTATTATTGTCTACAACAAATAAATGTAACTGAACAAAAGAAAACTTATAGACAATGGAAAAAAACTGGAAAAAAGAATTGGCAATAAATTAAAACAGGATTAGAAACAGTGCGTTTAGGATTGTAACCCTGAGGTCTCTGCTTCAATTCCTGCTGCAGCCCTAAAATGTCTTTGCTCTATTCCATTGTCTAAAACATACAGAATCCGAGAGGAATCCAAACCTTTGGCCCCCATTTACAATTTTGTGCTATTCCCATGACCATATTTTTAATAGAGCTTTCTACGGCACTTAGACTGGATAAGAAAGACTGTGTCTGTTTACTGTTGTTATTAGTGGAACCTCTTAATAATCACGAAGGCGTCAGCTAAGTAACACGTCGCTCATGCAACTTGTTTCTTAGTAAAGAAGATCTGAAGTACATCTTCTCAATTCTCTACTGACCCAGACAACCACTTTGCAGAATTGTATCATACTCAAAACTTACACAAAAAAATCATTTTCCTACAGATTTCAATCAAACGAATCAAGCAATTTGTTGCTGCAAGTCAAGGCCATCACCAAATATCTTTAACAAACTTGTTGGTGTTTTTTTCTTTAATCTGCTTAAAATGCTCAACCATGCAGTCTTTTGGTTTCATTTAAGCTACGTCGGGCAGTTTAAGAGAATTGTTGGCCATTCTACACTACAGAGTGATAACAGCTTTGAAAATACATGTCTGTTCAGTGGATATGACTTAATTCAATGGCTCTTCATTGAGAAAACACACTATTTTAATATTTCACATATTTCCATTACATCTTTATTCTCAGTTCCGACTTTACGAGATTAACTTCCCCCATGTTTGCGACCTACAAACAAAAGAATAATTAAACTGAGACAACCGCTAATTGATAGACAGTCTACACATTTCAAACATGATTTTCTCCACTGCCAGGCCTTTTGAAGTGACCGTTTCCATTTAGCTGTAGCCATTGCGGGAGCTTGTCCTCATTTCTTCTTGTGTTTATTCAAATCCTTCAGGTGATAAACAAAACAGACAACTTTCCAATGTATAGAGGAACTGCTTCCCAACCTCCGACTCACCTTGCAACCCCAAATTCCTTCTGATGTTCCCTCTCTTCCATCTCCTCTTCTGTACCCTTCCTACTCCCCTTCTCATATCACTCCCTTCCCCATATCATGATCCCCAAAATTCCTCTCTGATTTTCCCTCTCTTCCATCTTCTCTTCTGTACCCTTCCTCCTCCCCATCTCATATCACTCCCTTTCCCATATCATGATCCCCATGTCCTGTCTTAAACTGATATCGGAATGTATCTTACCTCTTGACATTGCTTTATTCTTTCAGCAAAAGTTTTTAAGACACCCAGAGATTCTTCAAGTTTAAACTGCTTAGGTTCTTCACAGAAATAGAGAGCCAGCTTCTGGCTCAGAAGATCGATTTTCTCCATGTCTTTGAGAAGGAATTTGATATCTTTGTTTGCACCCTAGAAATAAAAGGATAATAAATCAGTGACAATTTACCGCTCTCTACTTGATGTTTATTCCCAACATATAGCACATCATCATCGATCATGCATGGAGAAGTGAAGGGCATATCGAACAAAAAGTCAAGCTCTGATTATACACCATGTCACAAGGAGAAGGGTTCATCCCATGTTAGACCATTTTCGAGGTAGATGTCACACTGTGTTTAAAAACATGATATCTGATCAATTGAGCCTGGTCTCCTTGCATCTTCAACAGAATCTCAGAGAATGCATAGTTAAACAAAACATTATAATGCATGACACACAGGTGCTACAGACAGTAATAAGAGACGTAAAAAAGCAATGGCAAAGCGGAATTTTCAGAGATGTTTCTTTGCTAGTTATAAAATATTATCCTATAACTGTCACATTCTTTCATGGGACCATTAGCTATTTAATTCGGTTTATTCTCCTATCCATCTCAAAAGAGTATTAAGATACAAATAAAAACGTAACAATACTTACACACCTAAATCAGATGAAATTCTATTTGGAATGGAATGTTCCCAAATGCATTCATTTAGAAACTCCTCCACTTCAAGCTCTTTTGTTTCACTTATCAAATGGCTGAATGCAAAATACAGTTCTAACCACAAGATGGTCACCCTCTTGTGAAGACCGGCCTTATATACATACCTCAATACACTCCCCCTCCCTACCCCCACCCCCCACCCCTAAACTACATAACACCATGCTCCTGACTACCAGTAAAGTTAATGAGCCATATTTTGAAGTCAAAGCAAAGATATTTTCACTGATATATGAAACAAACCTGATCTTGGTCATTGATCTTTCACTCAGGAAGCTTTGCCATATTAATTATGAAACCTATCACATCATTTACGGAAGATGACATCCTGTTGGATATTACATTGCAGATTGGGATATGTATAGCTCTGGTCAAAAAGGTACTCCTAACGGGATATGAAATTAACTTTCAAGCATGTAACACACATTAGGTTAACAAAAATTACATTTAATATGAAATTTTTGGTGGCTCCAGAATCCTACAAAATTTAGTCATGTCAGGTGATTAAAAAACATATCAAATATCCAGTTTTGAGCTGTGGATCGCACTATTTGTCAAGTGCTTTAAAGTGTTTATTGCAGTTTAATCGCCACTGCTCTCTGCCAAAAAATACAGCTCTACCCCAAGATGGTCACCCTCTTTTGTAGACAGGCCTTTTATACATACCTCAATACCCTCACCCACCCCTCCCCTTCCCCTCCCTACCCCATTCACTACACATCACTATGCTCCTGACAACCACTTAAGTAAGTGAGCCATATTTTGAAGTCAAAGCAAAACATTTTCCATCATATGTGAAACAAACAGGACCTTGGTCATTGATCTTTCATGCAGGAAGCCGTTGCCATATCCTATCATTAACAGAAGAAGGTTTCCTATTAGATGTTACATTGCAGATTTGAATATGTATAGCTCTGGTCAAAAATGGTATCCCTAACAGGATATGGAATGACCTTTCAAGGCACATAATTTACTTTCTTTTGGATAATTATGAGAACAAAGTGGCCTGACTAGGAATTACCACCACACTATCTGTCCCCTAGGTATGCATAACGAAAGGAAATAAGAGTGATGGATGCCCAGTTTGCTCTGAACAGGGCGGAGCAAAATTGCAAAACATGCCAAAATAAGAATATTAGGAATATATAGACTGAAAGATGACTAACTGATGTCCTACTCACCTCTAAGAATGATCCTAGTTGTTCTTTCACACCTTCATCTGCAGTTTCCATTTGTTTTTCAAGTGTTTCTACCTTCTTTTGCAGACTTCCTATTTCAGACTTCAAGAAATCGACAGACAACCTGTAATATTAACCATTAACATGGAATAAATTATGGGTATGATTAACAGTTCCCATAACATGTTTTGTGTTTAAATTTCCTTTATTACCCTCCTCCACACTCCCCCTGCCAACCCCCACTATCCCCTTGGAGATACAAACAAAGACTTACTTTGATGCTTCTGCAAGATGTTTGATCTCTGTTGGAAATGAGAGAATTTTTTCATCTTTCTCTTCCGCTACTTCCACTAGGTAATGCATTAGGGTTACCCTAGGTTTATTAGCTCGAGTATCCTGAAGCTTTAAGAGAGATGAGATCTTAAAACCTGCAGCATTCCCGGCAAAGCCACCCTGGAGATTTGGAAGAAATAAATCAATATTATAACTGAACAGCATAAAAAAAATAAAATTTAAAAAAAGTGTAGGAAAATAAATATTATGTCATACACAGGTTTTTCATTGAAGAGGGTCTCTTGCTTGGATGGAAAATGTCAGGCCCCTCTTTAAACTTTTCATAAGTATCAATTTGGTCAAGAAATTCATACTAACAAAAGACTGGCAAATTTAGAGCAGTGACCGTACCATTTCAGCATCTGCTTCAGCGACATAACCATGCCACAAGCTGCACTATTATGTGGTTGTTAAATCAAATTTACAGGATGCTACAGGGGTGTTAATTCAAACCTATCGCATGCTACATTGGTGTTAATTCAAACCAATCGCATGCTACATTGGTGTTAATTCAAACCAATCGCATGCTACATTGGTGTTAATTCAAATATATAGAATTTACCCAATTCAACTTACAGGCAACCTGAAGCACGATAGCTAGGAAAACTTCTCCCTTAACTTTGCAAAGATTATAGTAGTAACAAAGAAGGGGACCGAAGGAGAGTAAAGCAAGGGTAGTTCTAATATGGCATACCCCCTTGCTATGCAGTAGTTAGTATGAGTTCATAATACATGGGGCCTTGATGAAAAGTGCAAAGAGGAAAGCGGCAGTGTGGGAAAGGGGTTGAATTTGGAGAAGGGGGTAGCTTGGGGCAATGGTTAAGTTTATTTCATTACCTATGGTAGGTATTGCAAGGTACATACTACTACACAGAGTAGCATTGTAGAGAGGTAAGTAGTTGCTTATTGGTTTTATAGAATACAGCAATTAAGGACAATGCAGCTGGAATTCACTTGGCGGTGATTCTCAACAGTACCAAATTGTAAATATGTAAATATAATTGCAAATGGAATTATTTCTACTAATAGTCTTTTACAAAATGGAAGATGTTCAAGTCCTATGACATATAGTTTAACTTGCTCATTTCAAAACTTTAGCTTTGTTGGATAGACACAAAAAAATATCCTTACATTAAACATGCATCAACAGTAAATTTGATTCTCAATTTTCAAAATAACTTACTGAATTCATGTAGTTCCCAGTTACAAGGACAAGAGCCAGAAATTCTTGCAGCAGTTTACTTTCCAGTATCCCTGGATTGTAAGATTGAGAAATTAGAAGTGGATGTATGTTAGAATGTTAGTTACTTATCTAACAGGAAGCAATTGATGTATATTAACAGTACTTATTCTACGAGTTCCAATGTAAATATCGGTGTGCCCCAGGGATCTGTTTTAGGACCGCTGTTATTCTTAATCTATGTAAACGATATTAAAATGTTGTACCTGACGAGTCCTTAAGACTTTTTGCTGATGACACAAACGTTTTTGTCCACGTCAAAA
>JAIPMN010012417.1:0-16297 GCA_020650975.1 Apostichopus californicus
GGGAGGGAGGGAGGGAGGGAGGGAGGGAGGGAGGGTAAAGTATTATCTAAGATCAAGCAGCCCCTGTGACAAGCATAGTGCATACATGATCTGAATTCTTAACTGGACTAATCCAGAGTGACACATCACAAAATTCATGTACAGGTACTTGAGCTTCCTGTGTTACTCTGCTGATATATGCAGTTCTAAGTACACAAAGTGGAGATAAATATAAACACTTCACATATGAGGAAATGACGTTAGTAACATAAGTCTAATTGGAAGCAGATTACGTTCAACCGTTAAGTGAACCGCTATCTTCAGAACACTAAAGGAACAGATGTACGTAACTACGGTAAAACAACTTTCCTTATTGATATAAACCACAAACCATGGATAGAATAAGGAAATGATTAACCTTACAGAAGCTTGCTGTTGCTGCTAATGTTATACCAACATTACATAACAATGTGCACTCCCAACATAATCATACTTGTATTCTTCCCAGACGAATGGTATGACAACATCTCCTCTGTAATGAAATTTCCTATAACATAAGGGAATTCTAAACAGTCTTAAAGCCATTGCTAACTGAATAAACATCCCAAAGCTTCTTGTGTTTGTCTCCTCACAACCTCATCAATGCCTGTAATCAGTGATCTGTAAAGTCTGATGATATTTATAGTGCTGGCATTGTGATGAGACAGGTAATAGAGGAATGAAGTACATTTATCATTTACAGTACTATCTTCACATAGATTTATAGTACTTCCTCACAAATCCATTCTTATCAATAACATGATACCATCTAGACAAACACACACAAAAAAAAAAAACCTTTCCAACAATAACATGCACACTGACTTTTAGCTATGAACAGCACGGTCAACATTTTCTGGCAGAAAACCGCATACATTGCCAAGTCTGTATAAGCCTACTGAAAGAGAAACCACTTCAACACATACGTCATACCTATCTTCCTTGTTAATATACAGGATGTGCATCTTTCCAAAGAAACATGTGACATCATAGTCATGACACCTACTTACATTACTCACAAAAAATATACTAGAAGCACAAACCAAGCCAGGTGTACGACAAATAAAAGACACAATGTACTTGTGAATAACGACATACCATCACAGGGAAAATAATGCTTTTCCAAAGTACTAACATACTATGCTCTGACAAGTATCCTGTATAGCCCAACTGAAAGAGGAACCGCTCAACTTTTAAACAGACACCAAGGTCATGTACGTACCGACTATGTTACCGATTACAATACAGGAAGTGTATCTCTCCAAAGGATATATGTGACATCACGCATGTAGAAAAGTTCCCACTTGGGTCAAAATATGTTTCAGACAAAAAGGGGATTCTCTGCAAATGTCGAGTTTAGTGTAACTGTCTGCCGAGATACACAGTACTGTCTACAATACAGAAGCTGTACTAACCACTACAGTACAAACTTCTGTTTATGCCAAATGCTTAGGCCACTGCCACACTAATTACAAATGGAGTGTGTGTTACCCATAATATATTTAATAGGGAATAAGTTGTCTGGTATCATATATGTATTAGCAAAATGCTGTGTAAAACTGGTCAAGTTGCTTTCAGGCACAAGATTTATATTGAAGATTTTAGTACACAGGAAACCATTTTGTTTTTTCAAAAAACAATTTAAAGAAGGGAAAGGAGAAAGGAGAAAGGAGAAAGATAAATTAAGATGTGATTAAATTCGAAATGTTGACAATTTCAAAATTGGCCATAAATCAACTAAATTTTGCCTCCAAGTGAAGAAAGATGAAGAGAAGTCGATGATCATTTGTAACATCTAAATTCCTCATTGTATATTTACAGTAGAGTACTGTATTGTATAGCACAACAGTACAGTACAGTTTTAATAGTACAGGCACAGTACAGTACACATGTAACAACAACACACCAAGCTTACTGAAACATTTCATGCCACTGACTTAAACCTCAAAGACCCTCCAAATAAACCTATATTGTATGTAAACAGTGTAAGGATTTTCCCATACATGCACAGCCATCCTATGTAATATTTCTTTGGAATCTCTCCAAGACTAGAATAGAGATTTGCATATTTATGATACGATTATGTAAATTAGGGATCTCTTAGCAACAAGTTAACATGTGTGGCATTTCTTAGAAAATTTCTGGCTTTATGACCAAACATAAATCTAAGATTACTGAATACAATGTTTTAAACGATGCAAGAAAGACAAAAAAAAACATTCCCAAGGTTAATGAGAAAGATGTGCCCTATATTTATTGAGTAACTTAAGGTCTCTGTTTAATGTAAACATTTTTGTTACAATATGTAGGGTAGTACTTTTCCAACGTGGTAGAAATCCAAAGAATATGTAAGGCCCTTAATTGGGCCCATGGGCTATGATTTGAATATTGAATACTGTAGAAAACTAACTGAAATCAAAGCTGCTTTTATAACTGCTTTAAACCTCATCACTTCTTCATTGCTTGAAGGATTAAACACTGTGTGTATAGCAAAGAAAAGCCCTAAGCTTCTATTACACACATTACAATATATATTTGTCCGAAACTGAAAAAAATGAAACAAATGCAAGGGGAATCTTGCCAAGAAAGATTGGTCAGGATATTAGTCATATTACTGCAAAGTTAAATATAATCTTCATGAATGGACAAATTGGAAGGACTGAGGTACATCAGTTGACATTTGACCCGAGACCACTAATCTTGCCTTTGGAATGGTTCATCTGGGGGTGCAACTACTACCAATTCATACACAATTAGGAAGATGGGAGAATGCATTACTAGATTCAATACAGACAAAAGAGGGCTACAATAAATTGCCACAAAGACGCAGGTGGTCGTAAATGCTTGCGCTGTGTACACCAATGCATGCAGGCACATTCAAAATTAAAAGTAAACCTTTCCTGTATCTTATAGCACCCAGTCAGACATTCAACAATGTGGGACATAAAACACTTTTGTAGTGCACACTACACAACCCTCCCTCATATTTCGCTCCCAGACAGCAGGAGAAATCTTACCCCATTACAGTTCAAAATGTAAGAAATCATTTGACAAAAATAAGCAAAGTTCATCAACTTTGACCTTTTCACATTTAAATGATAGGAAGCAGGCTACTGTGAGAGCCTTGACAAGGTCATATAATACTTGAGTCCCACATACTGTAGAGCTACGGTACTGTATATGTATGAAAAACCCTTCATGAATTTTTCAGTCAAAAATAGCATACCAGTTACAAATCAAAGAGACAGATCTCAATTAAAGCAGCTGTTCTGTTTACAGGCTAATGATTCCCCCGCCTACACACATACGTCATCAAAGTGGATACTGTTGACATAGGTTGATGCATTAAAGTGATACAGATGTATTAATACATATATGTGTACATTGCTTCATCCAAGTGCTGTGTCTCTCCAGTAACATATGTCACCAACTGGGGCAAATTTACAAAACTTTTAAGAAAGATGAACAGATCTTTGCTTGTTGACATGGTTTGCATTTCTTGAGTTCTTGATTTTTTGTTATTTTGTTAAATGTACTGCACATGTGGTTATCAAGTGCCCTTATTCAGTATTGTATCTGCGGTATAATTTTGTGAGGAGTGAAGTAAATCCTGGTGATAGACACTTTGGCTGTTGGGGTAGGGGGGGGGGGTTGGCAACAGCCTTAAAAGGTCACCAGGTCACTCTAGACAGTACAGAGATATTTGTCAGGAGACAGGTAAGTGAAGAGTGAAATTAAATGTCACTTACTCATCAGGAAATTTGGACTTTCCTGGCTACAGTGTAGCTTGCTAATGAAAGCGTCCCTGCAGCCCCCAAAACCAAGTGCCACTATGACGTCACAGCGCTCATCTTTCTTCACTGTTCAAAATATATTGGATTAAGTTGGCGCGAGGTTCAAAAAATCACTTCTCCTGAACCATAGGATAAAGGTATGCGAGGTGCAAAGTAAATGATGAAAAATCACCGAACAAGGACTGCGATGACAATTTTTTATAAGCAATTTGGAACTATAAAGAAAATCTCCCAAGTTTTCATTTTTGGTTACAATAGTAACAGGAAGAAAACACCTTGTATTAAGTCAATAATAGCAACCATGACCTGCAACCTAAATTTTCTGGATTTTTGGGCTGTTTTATCAGCACACCTCAACAATACAAAATGCTTTGTGGAAAGGTCATCCTTTCAATCTGACCTAAATATTTTCACCAGTTGTCATCCTACCCATAACGAAATGTTGTCAACCGGTCAGACAAGCAATTACCTGTATGTATAGTGACAGAGAAGAAGCTATAAAGAGATCCTGAAGGCCTAAACACAACCAGCAAAACCCCACCTCCCACCCCCACCCCCCGACAAAGAGGGAGGCTTAAAACACGGCATAAGCAAACGAGTATTTACTTGAACCTGTATACTAAAGTCCTGAGAGATGTAAATCGTACAGGATCTAATAGACTTTACTAGGTTTCCATGGTTCAGAGCATTCATCATAAGTGATAAAACTTAAGATAAAATCTGCATATTTTCCCCCCATCAACTCTAAGGAGTCAGAAATTATTGTAACTACTGTACACTCGAACCTCTTGCACTAAATGGGACAGAAACCTAACCATCATTTTTTGTTGTACTACTGTGATAGGACAGAGAATTTTGTGAAGAACAAGAGCCCCAAACAACTAACTGTAACAAATATCTGGTTCGGTTTGGGAGGTTAAAGGTCATGTTCAGGTATCTGTCACTTTGTAAATCTGTGATGTCATGGTGTGACTCAAACCTGAAACCTTTCTCTTTACAGATTTTCAAGGTAGAATATGAACAGTGCTAACATTCAAATCAATGCCATTGTTAGGTCATATTCAACATAATAGTTCCAGATTTCCACAGAAAATAAACATTGTAATTGAACAAAGAAAAGAATGAACAGATTGAAGCAAACGTGACTTGATGATGTCATATTTAGACTTGCTCAAGTCTTCAGCCTTGTAGGGGGTGTTTAAGCACTAAATCTGTAAAACCATATCTCCCAAATGGAATACAATTTTTCTTTTAAGATTCTTTCGGGAAGCTGTTCAGGACAGTAATCTCTTTCAAATAGATCACTAATAATGATTGTGTTTGTGTCTCCTTTTAATTGGTTTATTTGAAATAACAGAATATAAGTAAGTGGGAAAATCCAGAACAGTGAAAAAACTTTGAACCCAAGCCTCCCACTATATATGCGGACACCCTAACCACTAGGCTATGGACGCTGATTGTATGTGCAGAGGTTCGAAACCGGTAAGGAAGGTCGTAATTCCACTGTAGGCGTTTGTCACCAGTATCGAACAATACTAGGTCTGTTTTGGTGACATATTTGCCTTATATATATATACTACCTGAGAAATTAATGTTACGCTACTCAAAAACGAACACATGGGCATGGGTCGCACACTAAAAACAGCCCCCAAACTCCCTCCCTTTAGAAGAAAAGGATACTTATCAGGCTGTAAACGAATGTAGAACGTTCTGAAATCCAAAAGGATGTATATAAGGTAAAAATCCAATGTATTCCGGGCAATTTCCGTAAGATTTTATATCCACTACAGTGCAGACAGCTGAAGCGATAAGAATTCCTCACAGAGGTTCAAAAACTTACTGGTTTGAAAATTTAACTCTTTGCAAGACCAAATTCTACGAGGATGTGCTTTTGACCTAAAGATGCAGAAATATTGCAAGGCAATCCATTTCTGCCAACATAAAATTGACAAATTCATGTTACAGAAGGCTCTGATATGGAATCCTACCATGCAGTGAACTTCTATACAACCAATAAAATGATTCCTTTTGTTAGCAGAGCTGTTTTACTTGAAAATTAAATGCTAAAGTTCTACTGTAATTGTATCCCTTACTATGCAATAAGGAACATCTGCGAAATTTTCATCAGTGCCGTAATTCAGTCATTGCAGCAATTGTAGTGTAGTGTGTACATTAACATGTGTCGTGTGCTATTAGCGTACGTCCTGTGGTAATTTCTACTGATGCACATGGCGTGTTTATCTAGTCTACGGCCGCTTTAGAAAATAATTATACACATGCCGGTTAAGTTTCAGCAACTCCCACCAATAATTATTGCTTTTAAACTTTTGAAAAGTATGTTAGGTTAGGACTTGTATACATATGTACAATCCATCAAATGTAGCCTCGGCTCTAAGCCTGAACGTACGGTGGCAAAATGGAGATATTTCTTATTTGCTGTGGGGCCCACCCCAGTAAAGAGCTATCAAATAATAAAGAATAAAGAATATGAGAAAGTTGTTTTCAAAGAGGCCAATGTAAAACAGTGGTAGAAGGATTGGTTGGTTTGTGAAAGAAAGAACAACGAGCTGTTTATTTTCTCTGCAGAATGTATAGATTTGTCGCCAGTGCAAGGTTCAAAATTTAAACATTTGTTTAATGGCCTATGAATCTTGATTTCAACATTCCTGTTCAACCTGTCAGTAGTTTTACATCAATGAAACCAGTTCATGGTTTAAAGAACACATTTTTATGATTTATTTTCCGTATAAACAGTGTTCAACATTAAACTCATAAAATAACCACCCTCTGCCCCCAAAATTGCCCCCTAAAAATTGTCAAGGTGGTTTATGGGGGGGACATAGCCCCCATAAAATATGTTTTAGATTTTACCCTGTGTGCTGCAGTATTATTGCCACATACAGTACAGTATGTGTATGTAACGGTATTATTTCCACAGACAGTATGTGTACATACATGCAACAGTATTATTTCCATATACAGTATGTGTATGCAGCAATATACTGGTACATTATAAATGCATGCAGCAGTATTAATATTATTGTCACAGTATATGTATGTAATTTTGTGATGTCAAGACTGCAAACAATAATTTTAATACCACCATGATGGATGGATACATTGCAAATTATTGCAATCGATGCAAGAATTACCAAAGACAGGGAAGTGCTTGCATAAATTGGTTTCATACACTCAGACGACAGAATTACTTGTAACAGAAAGTGTTGCAAAGTTACTACGTCAAAACAGAATTATTCATGCCCCTATTATAAAACAGAAATACCACTTGGAGCTGCTAGTGTTACTATGACGATACTCAATAGACTTACCGATTGTGAAGCCTTCTGTTCAGCCAGACAGGGAGCGCAAGTACAGCCAAATACAGTCTCTTCGTCAGATTGTGAGCTATCGCTATCTGGTTGCTCACAGTGATAGGTAGATATCACATTAGTCTCCATACTGGTTTTAATGTCTCATGTAGAACGTATATATACAGTATATGCAGGATCAAACTAGTCCAGACACCTCAAACAGTCGATATATTCTCACTACTCACTGCCAACTATTCCCCTTAATTATAGACAAGCCTGTATTTAATGTCGAGTATAAACAGCAACACCCGGAAAATAAAAACACTGTGTGGTGTATTCTTAATTACCCTGAAGTTTAAACTGATACCAGCACCACAGTGTAAGATCTCCAGGGCAAGATGACAGCATATATACTGAACAGCTGCTATATGAAACACACAGCAATGCAACTCAATGCTGTGGTAGGATGACAAACCCCTTCAACTGGATTATCCAGGACTCTGTTGAGACAATTTTGAAAATAGCACTGGTAGTTGAAGAAGTAGTACTGTAGTAGTAGTAGTAGTACCACAGACTTAGAGCTCAAAATGCCACAGATTTCCTGAATTTCCAAAGTGAAAAAAATTAATGAGAGTTTCCTTGAACAGTCCATGTCAGATGCACACAGAGTTAGAATACAAAACTAGCAATTCATATTGAGTGTAGCCGAACACTGAAGCAACATGTGCAGTGGTACTTCACGATAACTAAAAAAGAGTTAATAGTAACCCCGGTCGTCTCGCAGGAAAACTATCAAGCATTATTTTCTGTTGATATTGAAGTGCCAAGGTTACTTGCAAGAACGCTGCATTGTTCGTCGGTGATATTCCAAAACTCCCTCACAAATAATGGAAAACCATAAATCTTTTGTGATCATATTCATTGAGTGAACTATGATACAAGAATGGCTGGGCGATGCTACAATGACAGCTATTAACTGTGCGTAGTGCAGACAACCATATATGATCGTGATAAAGATTAAACTTCACTGGTAACCAATAAAGGTTACCATTTTAACCTTTAAAGGGTATCTTTACTGACTCAAAGGAAACTCCAAGCACACAATCACACTTCCTCTTGGTGAAACAGCCGGTGAAATTCCAGTACAATCGATCCCGATCCTGTCAAGACATCATCTTCGTTCATTAGTTATCAAAGTCATTTCCAGCAGGTTCAACTACACATCATGCATGTTGAACAGACAAAACACAGCATGGGGCATTCTTTTCTTTTTGTCAGGGTTAACTTCATGACTAGCCAACCATTCCACCAGAACTGTTCTCACATATGGTACTATCTTTGAGAGAAGTTGAAACCCGGCAGAGAAAATGAGACTCCAGGTCCCACGAAATCAATTTCACCTCCCCACAGAATGTAAACAGAACTGGCAATGAAAGAAAACTTGAGGCTTAAACACAGATATGGCCTTTGGCAACCATAATATGCATTACCGGCGTAGTGTACATACTGTAGTGATAAAGTGTAGGCTTGACAGTTACTTTGGAACACCCACTAATATATAGCTATTGACCCACTCATAACTTCCTTACACAAAGCTTTTTGCTATTTGACCTGGTTCACTAGGCCAATGGATTTAAAAGCAATCACACATTTTAAAGAGTAGTTCTACTTACAGTATATCACAAAATTCATAGCAAACAAACTAAACAAGAAAAAGAAACCAAAACCAAACATCAGAAGGTGGCGAATAGAACAATCCAAAATTATTGATTGGAAAGTAGAACAGGCTTTCTTCTTGTTTTGCAGAATATGAGCAATTTCCCCAAATTTGGATATTGTGTATCACACATCCCAATAGCATTTGCACACGGTTAAGCCAATGAGGGGGAGGGGGTCGGGAGGGGGTCGGGAGGGGGTCGGGAGGGGAGGGGAATCGACTAACCTCTTGGATCTGTTTAGAAAACCATGCTGTTTTGACATCTCTTAAGAGTAACCCTTCAAGATACAAAGTCAAAGTAGTGGATATTTGACCATGAGGAAGAAGTTAGGGCATTTTTGGACACAAGTAATGCTGCTCAATGCGGAGAGAGGATTCAAACCAGCATCCAGGGGTTTTGCTTTATCTGCTGCTATATATATCACAATAAAAAGCTGCCAAAGGTCATGACATTTACTGCTTATAACAATGAATTGAGGAGAATTTTTAATGTTTGCCAACTGGTATGTATTTATGGAATCTATATAACATAAAGGGAATTGTTTAGAGAAGCTTCTTGCCATCTTCAAAAGGTCTAGTGACCTATTTTGTTCCCAATGTAAATTTGTTAGCTGTACATCTAAGTTCTTTTCAGTAATATACAACCTTTTATAACATCTAGACAGATCGACAAAGAATAAAATTCAATCCATACAATTTCGTTCTAAGAAAGCCAGGAATGCAGATGTTATCTTTATACCTCATTTAGATTTACATTATTGTTTTGTTGCTACTAACAAAATAACATTATGACTCATCTGTTTGCCCAGCTAGTCCAGACAATTTGAAAGAAGAAAATTTCAATGTCAAGATTATGGACTGTCTCAACTTCTCAAGGTTAAACTACACTTATATGAACACAACAAATGTATAACTCATCAATACATCCATGTACTTGGTTCTGATGCTGACAAATAAAAATACGGAAATTTATCGATTTTGTTTGGAAATGTTTTTTTCTATGAAATAATCTTTGATGAGAATAGGAGTATGCAATTGGATTGTCTTTGGGTATGTTGATAAAGTGATCAGAACTACAGCAGCCACAAACTACAGACTCAATGGCACCAACAACTATGAGGATCAATTCCACCTGGCCTTTATCAAACTGCCTATATTATTGCTTTCTTAAATAATCTATAAGAAAAAAATAAACCAGACTAGTAATATCTAATTTAAAACAATGGATATATATATATACATTAACCCAGCTCGCAATGACAACTTGCTGAGTAATCACACTATTCCTTTAATTAATGAGATTTCCATTCGCATGCAGATTCTGGCTATTAAGTTCCCAGATCACCATGGTAACTACGATATTGTTTCAATAATTGCTGTCATTGGTAGATGCAGTAGGAAGATGAATATTAACAGTCATAATTCAACGATGAGACGTAGTTTATTACTCAGCAAATTTGCAAAGTTTATTCCTGCTTAATACAATATAAACTAAACTACGCTTCTAGGCTATTGCAGTCACACAGCCAGTTTAACTCGACAGTATATAAATCATGATGGCCACACCCGCAGTGTTCGGTCATGTGATTTCAATCATACATGTCATCTCGGTTTCTACAATTATAGGGAATAGAGTAATTGTACACTTTGCAATGTACTTTTCAGGGTTCAGAAATATTGTTTTTAACAAGATACTGACAATTATCCAGGTTCTAAAGGATAAAAAGAGTTAGATATATCTTTGAACTGTGAGATAATAAAGCAGTAACTGTTGTTTTCAATCTACAATATGCGGCAATGAACTACTTGCAATGGGTGTGTAATGCACTTAACTCCCAGCTTTACACGTTCATTTAGAACGGATAGCAGTGAACCTGTAGATACTACAGTATGTACAGCACCATGTTACATGAGGGGAGAGGAAGGGTGAAAGGAAGAGGGGGCAGGAGAGGGCAGGATGGAGTGAGGTGAGACTGGTGGAAGACCAGAAGGAGTGAAAGTTGAGAGGAAGGAAAGTGGACAGGAGAGGAGGTAAAGAGGATGGAGATATGATCTATATAAGAAAGATGTAGCAGAGGAGGAGAGGAACTGGTACAGTGACTGAGCTAAAAGAATCTTTTGTCTTACTTTACAATTTACAGATCACAGTTTCAATGAGAAACACAATATACAGTATAACCAAGCAAAGTTTGAAATCAAGGACAACACTATACAC
Organism: Apostichopus californicus; assembly: GCA_020650975.1. Classification (NCBI taxonomy): domain Eukaryota; kingdom Metazoa; phylum Echinodermata; class Holothuroidea; order Aspidochirotida; family Stichopodidae; genus Apostichopus; species Apostichopus californicus. The sequence continues at coordinate 11,056 of JAIPMN010012417.1, forward strand.
TAAGAAAGAAACATGTATCCAAATGATATATCACTGGTATCATATTATGCACACTGTAACACAGTAGAGTTCAAGAGATGTCATAAGTGTAAGCTAAAAATATGCTAGAAAGTCAAATATCAGATCTATTGAGACTCTATTCATCCACATATACATAGTATGTTATCTTGAGGGTTTCCACATGTATCGTATGTAATCATGAGGATATATCACTTTGAAAAAAATGTGGACACAGTCATACACTTCAGGTTAGCTGTATCATGACTCTCCCATGAGGGAAGAGTATAATAAATTAGAAAACCAAAATAATTTAACTTAAGCACAACAGAAATGCTTAGAATTGTATTTAGGTACACTTAGAACTGTAAATCAGCTGCATATTATATTTAATAACCTCATAATAGTCTTTTCCCATCTCCTCTTCCTTCACACTCCCCCCCCCCCCTCCAATTCCCCTTCCGTATCAACCGGGCGATGCTTCTATTACCACCAGACTGTTTTATTTGTTTTATTTTTCAAAACTTTCATGGAATTTTTGTATTAAGGAATCTGCTGCATATATACTGCATGCATCAGATGTCCTAATTCACATAGACTGACAGACAACTACCCCCACCTTGTGATAACTTTGAGCGTACCATTACAAGCAGTTGACGTCATAGCCCTACCATCCTACGTCAATACCTATTTAAATTCAGATTATTATCACCCTACATTCTCACTCAATAAACATGATAGTATTTACTGGATGCAAATAAATTTTGTTAAAGTACACCTGTAGAACATTTTCAAACAAATTGAGATAACTACATACACAAACCTCTTCCAGCTACAGAAATATTTTTCAATAGCACTCATGTACTTTAATGTCAGATGTCACAGCAAAGGCAAACTTTATTGTGTACACTTTATCATTCCTCATGAAAAGCATGAATTCACAAAGGAGGGGGAGAAAAAAACAACAATTTCTATCGATAATATTCATGTAGCTTTACAGCTGAACAACTGAAAATCCCCAAAAACTTAAGTAAAAAGTACTGAACATTAAGTTGTTACTACAGTAGTACTGTAATTTGAAACTGAAGACCATTTTAATTTTCTTTCTTGCCAATATCAACTTCGGAAAGCACATCCTCTGTACATTCCTCCTTAACTAAAGGTATCACAAATTAGCTCCAAAAGTTTAAGTTTTGAAGTTAGTTCTCCCTGGTATCAAACGTTTTCTCTTTCCCCAATGTGCATGAACATAATAATACCTCACCTCTTACCAACTCACCCCCACCATATCCTGTAGCTTTGATACAGTTTATATGCTAGGTACAGGTACGGTAGAGTGTAGATTGGAAACTAGAGTAATGAGGGGTAGGAGAGTATTAAATATGCTGTAAATACAACACCATAGTAGAGTTCCTATTTTATGACACACTGTGACTGTGCAATGTGCACTGACTCCAACATGTGTGCATGTCAGAGATCTATGTGTGACCACCTACTTGTATACCATTTATCAGCAGATACTGAACAACATTCCTTGTGCAATGCTTCCCTCTATTTCACTGAATGCTTCTCAGCAGAAGTTATGGTAACATATACTTTTGATGAAGCAATTGAATCAATTTAAGATGAAAAATATTTAACTACTGTATACATATTCCATTAAGGAGTAACCTATGCATTTCTGTTCTGTAAGCTTTACACAGTTATAGTATTTATAGTATGCCACTGTACTAGAGTTGTACATATCAAATTTATTACAAGTTGAATACATTGGCTGTAATCTGCCTTATACTGTATGGTGTACAGTAACCTACTGCAGACATACTGCAGACAAAGACTGAGTAGTAATAACCTTTCTGTCCTGCAGTGTAGCTATGTAAGGGTAAACGCTGCCACAATTTGATATTCTTCAAACTGAGTAAGAAATGTTCTGTCATACATATTGTAGCTACAGTATATATACAGACTTTACAAACATTGCAAATAGATATATGTATAAACACACAATTCCATCACGTTGCAACTCAGATTTCACACACACATTGAGTTCTTTTCACTACTGCGATCATCAGGCAATATTTATCTATATATATTATGACCTTCCTTACCGGTTTCTAACCTCTGGACATACAATCAGCGTCCATAGCCTAGTGGTTAGGGTATCGGCATATAAAGTGGGAGGCTGGGTTCGAATCCCGGTGGAGGCCGGAAGTTTTTTCACTGTTCTGGATTTTCCAACTCACTATGATTTCAATTATATATATATACTGTGTATTAGATATCAAATAGATTTCAATTAAAGATATGATTCTATTGCTGTATCTGTACGTGACAATCCTGCTAATATACATACTTCAATTACTTTATATTGCTCCATAGAAATATATATTTTAACATGTTTGGTAATTCTTTATAACATCAATGCACACCCAAAAATTCTGTAAAATTTACTCTGAGACAGAAGTTACCATGGGAGCTGGCTGACTTACGGTATGACCGATGCTGCTTGGTTATATTTAATCATCTGAACAGTGGCGGAGCTAGGGGTTTTGGTCAGGGGGGTCGAGAATGGTCTGTAGGGGCGCTTTCGACACTATCTAAGCGGAGCGCCACCACAGGTTGGCACGAAGCGAACAGAAATTTTTTGAGTAAAGATATTCCCTAGATCGCCAGAAATTACCCTTTCCAGGCCTTGCTAATTTGCAGATAAACGAAGAATAAATAGGTGTCATCGCCAACAAAATGTGACAAATGTCAATAGGTAGATGAGAGCGCAATGAAAAAGTCAATAATCGCGAATATTTAAAAAGTGGTTAAAAGCTGAAAAGGGCGCCAGCAGTCCATTTGAGTCCGTCGGGGGGCATCCGTCCCTCCTGACTGTGTGGACGCTCCGCCACTGAATCTGAACAATTCCTGATAAACATTTCAATGGAAGGAATGAATCTTTTCTCAAGTATTGGAATTTCATAATGTGCACCAACCACTTTTTTTCTTGATAGTAACAGATATGTATTTTTTTTCCTAGGGGAAGGGAAAGAAGTGGGGGGAAAGAGAAGGTTACTGAAACCAAACTATATAAATATATAAGATAGTCTTAAAGATGTTTTAAACTTGAAATGTACCTACAACAGTCGATATCTGTTGTTGTTCCTTTAATACCAAATATCGTTAGTCGATATTAAACTTGACCGATCACGTAGTACTGTACATTGTAGTACACATTGGAACACTAACATTATTAAATGAACCAGCTTTGGTTCATGCTGGTATTAAATTGAAGCTTTAAATAATGGCAGCCATTGCTTCTGCATTCCCAGCCTCTCCCTCTTTTATCCAATTGCCTCAATTTCTTGGCTAAACTATTATAATGTTTGAAAAACTTGCATGATTCTTCAATTGTTCTCACAAAGTTTGGAAAATGTTCGTACTTTCCTAACAACATGATTTACGACAGAAACATTGCTACAAATTTGTGATATTAGGCATTGCAAACACGATGATGTTGTTTACATCTAGCAGTGAGTCCCTATTGTTGGAGTGTAGTAAATATTCATTGTATTGTGTCTGTCTACTTGCATACATAGATATGAAAACACAGACTTGGTTCCAATTCCCTTTCAGGATGAATACTGTACATGGACAAGTGGCTATTTTAACCATTGCTTATACAGTATTTCCAAGATACAGTTTTGTTCAAGAATCAAATACTAGTAAGTTCATGCCCTTACTAAAATGGTCGGAAACTACTCTGGTGTACAAAACCACTTATTCAAATCCCTGTGTGCTCAGCACCCTGAAAGGATATATCTATTGTACCAGCACATTGTTCCAACTACGTCAATGCTGCCATGGCAACGGGGCAGAGTGCAATTCAACAGATTGTGGTGATGAGTTTTGTTACACAGTTGATGGAGTGCCCTTACACAAATAGTTGTAGTACTACAGTGTTTTTGAGCTGCCTGAGTTGGCTCTTCCTGTAATGTATAGTACATGTGTGGTCAATATGCCAAGTCTGCACAAACCAGAATACATGCTGCAGTTTTTATTCTCTTATTATCACAGTGCTATTTGTTTAAAACTGTGAAACTCAAGTGAGGATTACAGTAATAGTTAACCTTTAGAATACTGTAAGCTGAGGAAATTCAAAAAAATATCCAGAAGGAAACAAGTAACAAGTCCCCTTTGTTTCTTGTCTTATCAAACTAATTCAGGATGACCTCAATTAGTCTGAACTTCTAACTTATGACATGAACAATATCGTTACAAATGTCACACGGCTGCATGCGTCAACTTTCACTTATAAAAAATAAAGAAAACACTTTCATCAAACTGTGCTGACTGATGAATTTGCAGCAACTCCAAAGTTGAGTCAAATTGTGAAAGACCATGGATACTCCTGAGATCAGACAGTGTGATAATTGCCGATAAAAAAATGACAACATTTGGGGATTTTATGATTGGTGCAACATTAGATATAACATCAAAGCTACTGTGTAGCTTAAGGTAGTGACATAGATACTAAACGTTATATACATTTGGGGATTTTATGATCGGTGCAACATTAGATATAACATCAAAGCTACTGTGTAGCTTAAGAAAGGAAATGACCGTAGATACTAAACGTTATATATTCACACTCAGCTCAAAGTGATCTTGTGGGACTTGAAGCCAAAACAGTGTTTCTCACGCTACCAGTGCCGTACGCTAAGGCTGTGCTACCATGATTATTTTCATCATTGGGATAAGGGTAAAACTCAGGGCTACGTGCTTTAATTACGCCCCAATGGAGGAGGGTACAGAATTTGCTAGGTTTGAACGCCAAGTTTGTGATTAGTAACTGATGTAGACAATCACTGTAGGTAACATTGGCTTTCAGAATTGCAAACTGAGGTCAAGACATTTGATAGGCACATCCATTCGAATAATATTTGGTTCGACTGATAATTTGATACGTATGTATGCAAACACAGGACACTATGGTTTGGTTTGAATTTTTGTTTCCTCAAACTCTTTGAATGAGCCAAATGTGGTGGTAAAAGAAGTAAATCGTCATGATGGTAGCGTTATGTTTATTGGTTAGCTTGTGTTTAAAATTGGAATGCATCAAAAAATGAGGCTATGTTTGATCAATGGATGCGCTAACATGTTACAGGAGGTATTGTCTCTATGTTTGACAGGTTATCGTTGACCAGGGTAATATTGTTATGCACCTTGAGAACCGTTATCGGTGGATATGTCTGCCCTT
>JAIPMN010012419.1:0-14625 GCA_020650975.1 Apostichopus californicus
ATACATATATATATATATATAATATTTTCCTAACATGTTAAATCATATTTCATATGCAGAATGCATCACCTTTGAGTTTTACTTTCATCTCTACTCACTCTCGGTACACGGTAACCTATATATGTAGCTTAAGACGAGAACCTTTATTAACTTTTCATATAAAATCCCATTACGTTTCCTTCTAGTTCCATGAAAAATTTGAAAAAATCAAATTAGAGGCCTGGGGGATGTTCCCTTGTTTAAGCATTGTTGCAAATGTTCTGCATATTTAGTTTAAAAAAAACAACAACATCCTCAAAGCAATATGTCTGACCAAGATAGGATTTGATTTTTTCAACCTTTAGTGCTATAATTTGAAGGCGTCTGGCAACCGTATAATGAATTATGACATCATCGCAATTTGACTTTGAAAATATTTCATGTTTCTCGTTATATTATTTAAATCATTCAATCACAGAGAAATTTTCATTAAAGAGAACATTGGCAGCGAAGCAAACATTTCGTATGTGTTACAATTCATAGATATACATGAACAAGAATATTATAACAGAAAAGTAACAATTACGAAGAACATTTTACATGATGATCAAATTCTTGGGTAAAGATTCCAAGGATTTAACTAGTCAAACCAGGTAACACCTATTGAACCATATCTCGAATTAGGACATATATTTCGAAATGGGATTTCAAGGACCAGCGTGGAATATATGTTGTTGCATTGATGGAGCAAACAGGGTATCCGTGAATGAATCGGTCTAGGTCTACTGGTTTCTGATGTTTCTAAGTAAAACAGTACCTTTAACGTAACATGTACATCGTCAATTCCGTTAAACCTGTTTGGGTTTTTAAATCAAGGCGTGAAATACTCTTTTTGACCCTCCACCCACATCACAGACACTGGACTCTCCCGTCTCCCGTAGCCAATCTCACAGGCTTACAGTCAATATTTGCAAGAATATTTGCCCTCGCAAAGAGACTTTAGTCTTTGCACCGCCCCTCCCACTCTCCCTTCCCACTCTCCCTTCCCCTCCCCCTCCGCCTCCCCTTTCCCCTTTCCCTCCCTCTCTCTATCCCCACAGTCGTATACAAGAAATACAGCTAAACATAACTTGTATGTTATACTATATATTGTGTGGACTGTAAGACGGTGTAACCATAATTGAATGAATGAATACATGTTTTTACATGTTAAAGATATCAGTTTGAAGGAAATCATTATCATGTATAAAGCGAACAGATTTAGTTCTGTCCCTTCTTATAGACTCTCGTTCTGGTCTCACTGATCCAATACGTTCTATGCTACAGTGGGAATAGTAGGAGAGGTACTATAACTGTCCTTAATAAATCTCTTGACTCGTTTTGTAGTAACCAGCGCCAGCATTATGAAGAAACCTTGAAGAGAGTTGATCGTGACTATCACCGGCAGGAGAATCGGATCGGGAAAGAATTTGAGGATGATGAATCCAACCCAAGGAACGCCGAGAGTTAACTGCAACTGCAGATATAAAAACAAAAGAAGAAGATGTAAATGTTAATATTAAAACGGTTACTTGATTTGATGTTTGAACATTTTGGATACCGTTTTGAAGTTAGAAGCATCTTTTTGAGCCGAATTTGAAGTGATTGTTGTGATGTTATATTATTAAATTGTTAAGTTTCAGTTACATGATTATTATTTGCTTACTAATATTCCCAAGAAATATGACTTGAGAGTTAGGGAGACATCTTGGCGTGAAGATTTTTTGTTGTTGCGTAATCATAGAGGGGGGGGGGTGGCTTAATGATGGTTTTTAGGTTGATGCATTCGGGGTTACGGTTTAAGCTTGACTTAGGTTCCCCTATAGTAAAGACACGAGGTTTATACGACAAAATGTACATTTTGAGTGTTGAAACTATATTTAAACTCGAAATTGTGTAATCATTATTATTTAAAACAAAACTTGAGTTTGAAATGGAGGGAGGGAGGGTGTGTGCGTCGGGACAACCCTACATTCCCTAGATCCGCGTCTGATGTTTGCCGGGGCACGAGGAGTAGTCTAATAATTCCCCGTATGAATGCGCACGCCATTGCAATAGCGTCGGACGGGTTAGCTTTTCCACAACATCGTAGTTTGCTAGCTTGGCAAGTTATATTTATATCAGATGAAAATACTTCATTTATGGGATTAAGATTGAACAAAAACTGTTCCTCATTGAATGAAATCACCATTTATGCACTATCATGAACTATATATTAGAAAACAAATATCCTTATGCTGCTAGGATGATCCAAGGCCAATCATTTTCTTAGTAATGCCCGAAAGGATTGACAAAAGGCATTTGTTTCTCAGGACGTTATTTTTTTTAGCCTGTAGAAGACTTTCACATCCTGCTGAAACATGAGGAAACATGCTCCGCATGTACACACTCACAGAATATTTGTTTCATTAGTCTATTCAACCTCAACCTCATTTTGTTGCTAAATTAATATTTCATATATGATACAGTTTCGGCGTCTTTCTGATTACTTTCACATAAGAGAATGATAATTTTTTTTAAATAGTCATACGAGACAACAATGACAATGCAGTTGGAACAAAGATATTGGAGCAATCTACATCTTTAATGTAAAGTAACTTGATATAGCGATAGGGATATTACGTTTGCACAATGGCTTGTCAATAGATGTATGCATTAATAAAAACGTTTTTTTTTTAGAACATTGCTCTACTTTTGGACGTAACAATTACATATCATTAGCACAATATTATTATGAGGAAAAGGCTTATAGGAAAATAATTCATTTCGCTTACCCTTAAAGCAATGGACATTATGTCGACTGGGTTACCACCCGCTTCCTCGGCATTGTTTCGAACTTTCCCCATATTTGACATGGTAGCGATGAAAAGGGAAATGCCAACGATTATTAAGCAAAATGTCGGAATGAAGAAGATGTACGTGCTGATGAAGTTGTCTTCAAACCAATGTCTGCCATACTGGAAGTCGCCACTTTTTGTCACGTGACATATTATGCCCGCCAGAACAAACGGGATGGGAGCCAGCCATGCAAACATCGCGTACTGAACAGTAATGTTCTTTATGGAGCAGAACCCAGCCCTGGTGATAGAGTTAACGATATTACCGCCACTGATACTACGGTGCACGTGGAAAATGATGATCGTCTCCCACGAGAACACAGACAACCAACTGTAATGAGTAATGGCCGTGAAAGGAGAACCCTGGATCTGTCTGATCTCCAACAGAAATGGGACGAGATTGGTCACTGCTAAGGCGAAACATAAACTGAGTAAACAGAATCCGTAGACGTTTTGTAGTTTTGGATATTTCCAGTGAAGCAAAACAACGACACCGATAGACAAGATTGATACGGCTCCGGCGATGAGTTGTAAATATCTCGCGGTCGAAGCAAAAGAACTGATCTTATCCAAGCAGGTAGCGACTTCTCCTAAATGAAGGTTATCTTCCGCTATGTAAAACTCATCTAACGATAAGGCATATCCTTTCCTTTTATGTACAAGCATCGTTTGTTCATCTTCGTAAGACGACCATTTCACCTTAAGTTCCCTGTCTTTGAAATAGACGGGTGTCCAGAAGCACGATATCTCAGAATAGCAGGCGTAGCTAGAATTGTAACCGACCTTGATTGACCCCACGTACTTCTTATTGTCCTTTATAACAGTGAAGTCCATTTCCTGGTTGTGTTGACTAGCAAAACATCCCAAACGTTTAATGTAATTGACAATGGGAACGTACGATGCATTAATGTTATTGCGGATGGTAACCTCAAAGGCATCACTCAAGATAGTGATATTCCTTATTCTTGGCCGAAATGATCCTTCGCATATTATTTCTGATGTTATTTCTGTAACGAGTGAATCTACGCATGATCCATTAGAAGGCATAATGGTATTGAAGTCTTTGCATCGAGGTTTTCTAAGAACCATGCGAGTTTGTTGTCGATGATCAGCGCAGCAGTTACCCTCAAACACACAGTTATTATTGCTCTGGCACTGACAAGTATCTAATGAAATGCACGGAAAAGTTGTTTTTTTGTACATGAATGAACCAGTCTAGCAATGTTTAATTAACAATTATGAAATACAATTGATGTGTAAAAATGGCTTTGAACTTCTGTGAATCGGTTTATTACAAGCAAGAATACTAAATAAACAAAGAATTTTGAAAATACAAACAGCTTGAATTTGTAGTCGCATTACGGAAAGGAAACGTCTTCACTATGCTTGAATGTTGAACACAAGCCCGCATGCTTAAAACATAACACCGAGGTTGTATTTTCACACACTTTTCTGGATTATTCCACCGACTTAGCGAATTATTCAGTAAACTTTAATGCATGCATGAGGGAAATTTTTCCTTCCTTGGAATCGTATCTTATGGATATAACTAAACCACTGAGCAAAGTTAGCGAGATCTCCATCACCGCTCTCTGTTTAAAGAACATGTATGCACTTGCTATCACGAATTGACCGTATATCCATCATGCTTGTTTCTTACTTTAAAATGTTACAACTACATGTAGGCCTATACTATGCACAATACAATGAGTTATTTCATGCAGCGTTATCTAACATTCTTACATATGTTACTTTTAAGTAAAATGTACACAATTAAGAGACTACAATTTTAAGATTTAACTGTGATGAAAATCCGTAACATTTCTCAATTCTTCGTTTTTCTTGTTAAATGTCTTCGTTTAATATTTAACTAAAATTCTTCCTACATAGGTGATTATGCTTTTCAATATACAGGTAATGATGGCTTTAACAAGATTAAACCGTCATACAAAATAAATATATATTCAATAGTGACTAAATACTAGACGACAGACACGCTGTGAATTAATTTTAGACTCTAAATAAACTTAATAATAAAGAATGAATTTTCAAAATAGGATTAGCAACTCAATTCAGTTAACCTACCATTCAGTGCAGAAATAAGTAAGAGAAGTTCACACAAAACCACTACGAGGATAACGAAATGTTCAAAGATTGCCATATCTTTAAACGCAAACTTCACTTTCCACGGTAGAAATGCAAGCTCTATTTGTCTCTTATCTAAGTTTGCTTCGAGATAAAAAAAAAAAAACATGTCTAAAATCTAATAAATTATAATTGTTATTAGCCTAGCCAAATTACCTACACGCGATCAACTGAAGGTTTATATTTTCAAGAAGTGTGATTGCATTTACCATAAATTTGTAATGAAAAAAAAAATAATCACGAAAGTGGTAAGAACCTTGCATTTCCCTCTGGCATTTCTTTCCATTGAAATACATATTGACAAGATAATATGTTAATAGCATGTCAACGAAACTGATATTTGATTATACAAAGTATCATATTTGCAGTTTTACACTATATCTTAAGTGCAACCACTTTTTGTTGATATGAAGCAGTCTATAGGTATAAATAAAATGAAAAGAAATATGAACAACAATAAACGTAGCACTTACCATTGACTGAAGCTGACTGTATATTCCCCATTAGAAAGCAAACAATACCAATTAGTAAAATTGTCTGTACTTGGAAACCCATTTTGGTCAAATATATATTTTCTGTTTTACCGGTTTTAATTCAGTGATAATTTCTTGAAATGAATACCTGAGCAGATGTCGCCTCCGTTAAGTTTACCAGATCCGCCAAACTATGCGTTTGTCTCACATATGATCTATGGAGCTTCTATAGCTTCAAAACCTAACGCACCGATATTTGGAAGCTTCTTTCTATTAAGAGGTTTTTTTTCTGGATACGATCTGAGAGCAATTTCAACATTTGCCATTTAAAATACGACAATCATCCGAGAGTCGTGACGTATTACGAACGGAATCGTCGGCGCACTAATGATAATGTATAATATTATAATAATTAGGGATGATTCCGTAGTAAAAATATAGATTACGGGAATATGTAATTTGATTTTTAAGTTGACGAAAACTAGTTGTTAAGTGAATATTGCGGTATCATGATGTATTTTCGTTGCACAAACGAAATAAATATTTCGATTTAATTTTTGAGTTTGAAGTACTTTAAGCATCATTTGTAGCTACTTAAAAGTTGTGTATCTAATCCAGGACCGAAACACTTTTAAGACGTATCAGCTAAATAAGTTGGCCAAAAGAGAAATCAAAAAAGAAGTATAGTGTTGGATTGATAAATGGGGGATATTTTCCCCGCATTGTCTATTTGTTTAAAACATCATCTGAAATCAACTGTTGACTAGCTTATAACAAGTGGGTAATCCATGGAGTTTTAGATCTCATCTCCTCCATGCATGACGAAGGCAATTGATCTCAATTAAACTTTGTCTTTAGCATTACTTTAAAACTCGTCTCATCATTCTCTAAGTGGGTATGTGCCTGAACACCATAGGTCTAAGGTCAGAGATAAATTAACATAGAAAATTTGTTAAGCTTTTACCTGCTCGTCAAAGGTCAGCGGTAAAAACAACCTTCATTTTTTTCTTGAAATAGTACAGTTAACTTTACCTATTTACTTATTTTGTGTCTTATAGTGTTAGTAAACTTTTTTTTTCAAATTACAAACAGATATCACGCTTCCTATTGTCACGATCAGCAGGACAAGAAAACTCATCGACAGACATCCATCAATTAATGAATTAACCGAGAAAGCTAAATCTGTCGTTGAACCGTAAAACTATCAGTTTTTGGTCGTATGAATTACGTAAGTAGAAAACGAAAATACGAACGGTAAACGTGCTCTGCTGGTTACATGTATTTGATCGTTAATAAAACTGAATTGTAAAACTAAAGACAAATAAAACATTTTTGGAAGGATATGTGAAAGGACAGTTGTGTCAAATGGTAAAATAAAACTACACACAGAATCCTCTTCTCTTGAACAGATGCTTTTGCTTATCTTGAAAACCTTTCCAAACCTAGATCGTCGAAGGTTTTGTTAAGGTGTTGACAAGGATTATTAAGGAACGTCACTAACTAACGTGAATGAGGGAAGAAGGTATACGGGCTCAAATATGATATTCCTTCCGGTTAGAGCGGCCCGTCCAGAATGTATATCCACGGTCACTTTGTTGGTCTGGTAGGAATTGATAGTGTCTAAGTAAGTGAGAATGATGATGAACAAAATATTAGCAATGTCATCATCGAAAATACAAGTGTTATGATAATTCATATCAGTTCTCCAATCTTAGATTATCATTTTAAGAGAGATTCAATAGTTCTGCCATTTTGAAAAGATTTACCCATACTGGTCGGGACCAGCAAATGTTTGAATGTAAGAGAACTTGTCCTTTTTAGTTTCGCTATTTCTGTTTAAACGATGGCATTTAATATCACTAGTTTAGTTCGTTGATATAGACTTTATTGATATAAATGTAAATATTAGTCATGGGGGTGGGGGCACTAAATAAATTAGGACAATTCCTCAAAAGTGTTGTTTATTGTGTTTCAATAATGCGACTAGAAAACCTTCGCATTCCGCTGTAATCACCGTCTTATATGTGAAATCATTTTATCAGGGAACACACTTACCGAAACTAAACTCCTAACCTTTCTAAGGTTTTATAATCATTTATAGAAACACTGATGTATTATGTGGTGTAATCTACATATTAAATTACAGATCAAGATGCAATGCGCCCGTCCAACTAAAATAAATGATCAAAAATAAATAAAAAACTAATTTTTCAATATTTCAATAACGGAAAAATATCTGAAGTTGCTTCACTCCCGAGCTCTGAGCTATATAATATTTCCCTTTTTAAGTCTGCGTTTGATTATGAAAATAATATCAAACGATCAAGTCTCAGTTCAAACTATTGAAATATGACCCTGAGACCAGATTTACAGTTAGATGTGTTTTGCTTAGTCACTCATTTAGGTTCATTTGCTGCAACAGAGTACGGTACCAAAGCAGTGTCTTACGTTAAGCCATTTGCCAAGACGTTACCCTGATTTATAAATAGGCAGATTAAAGAAATAGCGAGAAGATTAAAGAAATCTGTGTGTTTGGATTTCACTTTCTCAAGCTCAAGTACTACTTTCATAAATTGTTTTAATTTGATATTTCGCAGACTGAAATACTGCAATTAAAGACGATACCGATGTCATACACAAGTAAACCGAAGTCAATAAATTATTAAGACTAAAATTGCTATCTTTTGCTGGGAAAAGTTCTTTTCAGCTAATGGATTGAAAAAGGTTACCTAGGTAAAGTTAATAATGGTTCAGTAAACTATGGTTTTAGATGATTCCATGGAAATAAATTTAAAACGAAGAGAATAAACAAAATCTGGGGAAAAGGGGAAACAAAATAAAAGTCCCTACCCAAGACACTTTTTTCAAAATGGAAAGAAACACTCAATGATTTATTAGTTTAATTATGATGAGGTTATTGGTATGGACTAAATAAATGATAAGAATAAAAAGTATAGTAATAATGCAAATACTTCACTGTAATCTGAAGCACATATACTGATTTTTGATGAATAGAACAACATGATGTGTATGTTCATCAAGCTTAACGCACATCTATTATAATATATATAGAACCCCTCTACTTGCGACGATAGTCTCAATCTTCTTGAATCTATAAGTACACCTCACAATGAGCCAAGGGTATGAAAGGGAGAAATCGTACATATACTTTTACGCAAGCAACAAAACGTTTCAAAAACGCACTCTATTCAATAAAATATTTCATCTCTTATGTTCTTTTTATCCATTAACTGTAACCAAAAATGTTTTTTTACATAAGTTGTTCCTTATTTGTAACATCTTGAAATTTGAATTGACCGGAAATTCTCCGAGCTGCGGAAATGAAGAACAATGTCATCCACAACGTATTATCCATTATAACTCCTGAATGAAACAAGGCTAACGGTAAGACACAAATGCATACGCACAATGCAGTAGGGGATACGCCAACCAAGCTTTACAAACTTAATAAGAATCTATCAATCCGATCTTAATTAAATAATTTGTGAGCATTATTGATTTGATTCGAAAGGTATAATTATAAAAGCTAAGGGAAATATCAATCGCCATAGTCCATTCAGAACAAATGCAGAAAGCACCAGAATCAAATTTCATTTTGCATTTGTATTATTATAATCATAATAATAATAATAATGCATGTAATGTTGTCCATTAAAGGATAGACCAGGGAAAAAAAAGGATTTAAGGATGGTGAAAGAGGAATATATTTTAACCACCTTCGGGAAGTCTGAAAGCAAAATTTTTTAACACGTGACTGTAAATGGTACTGACCACACGAAGCGGATAATGAAGAAAAGCGACCTCGATCGAATGTGACGTCATCCAAGTTGTCTCCTCATACACACGCCATTCTGTATATACCGTAATCACTTATTATATTAATACTCTTATAAACAAAAGATTCCTATACGTGTATTGTTGTTATTATTGTTTTTTTCCTTTATTAATATATTCTTTTTCTCTTGCTCCTTTTTCCTTCTTCTGTCTACTGTCTCTCATATTTTGAATGGATTTCTTGTTTACTATAATTGTTTAACTTACCCTTTCTACAAAACCATATTCATTAAGCAGTATGTTAAGAGACAGACTATCTCTTCAAACATGTTCTTTTGTACCCACTGCCAAGTTGAAGATATATGGGTAGGTCTAATCATTGGCAATTATCTTTAGTTTGTCTCTGCATGTTATCGTCACCCACGGGGTAACATCAACATTTTTTTTTGGAATCACTCGAAGATACTTGAACTCCTCTTTTATCCCAAACATGTGTATTATTGGAGGCGATTTCAATATCAATTTATGAAATGTAGAAACCAACACAATGTATGATGATTATACGAAATTAATGTTGAGCAACAATTTCATTCCTACGACTACTTTACCAACACGAATCACCCCCTCTAGCGCAACACTTATTGACAATATATTTGTCAGACTCCCAAATAAGCTGCTTGACAACAATCTGTTTTCTGGTAACTTATATACCGACTTAAGGGATCATCTTCCTAGTATTTGTATAGTTAAGGACCTACGAAATATGAATTAGATACAACTTTCTTCGCTTTCACAATCAAGATCATTTCAACAGTTTATCCAATCAATGGAATCTTTAGATATGTGATTTGTCTATAACAATACTGACGTTGATATTGCTTAAAATAACTTCATTGATATTGTACAGTCTCAACATAATACTCACTTTCCGCTGGTGAGAATTTCTATGAACAAATTTCCATGACAAGCCATGGATTACACCTGGTATCAAGCAGGCCATTTCAACTCAGAATATGCCCACTACTGTACTTAAAATCTACACTTTCTTTGTATCGTCGTATTTTACATCGCATCATCAGGTCAGCTCAATCCGCGTATTATAAAAGTAAATTAAACCAGAGACAAACCTCTTCTAGGCATGCATGGTCTGTTATAAACAAAAAATACCCAATCTTCCCAGTTTGGTTTTAAAGAATGTCATTAAACAACTCATGCTTTACCAGAAACTGTAAATACTATTCGTTCTCAGCTTGATGTGGGTAAATGATGTGTTAGGTTTATATCTTGACCTCAAGATGGCCTTTGGCACTGTCGATAACTCTATTCCTTTCATAAAATGATATCACTATGGGGTTCGTGGAACGGCACATGATCTCATGGCTAGCTATTTACACAACTAAAGGCAATGAATTTATGATAATAATACTTACTCTCATTACTATTAATACCGGTGTCTCCCAGGGATCCGTCCTGGGACCCTTGTTCGTTGTAAATATGTCAACAATGGTGCCCAACATATATCTATACTCGTCTCTTTGCAGATGACACTAATGTTTCCCTGTTTGGGAACGATTATAAACAGTTAATCGATACGGCCACTCATGTCTAAGACTGCTAGACAGTTTAAGAATTGGTTTGACTGCAATAAGCTTACCTTCCACTTAGGGATAACTAATTACACCATTTTTCATTCAAAAGATACAAGTCACTCCTGTCATGTCAATTTTACTTTTAATGGTCTTACAATCTGCAATTCGTACAGTACGAAGTATTTCGGATTAAATATTGATAATAAGCTTTCGAGTTTTCGTGTGTGAACCACATTAACTATCTTTGTAAGTCCTTGGTCAAGTAAAGCGGTATTTTGTATAACCTAAGGGGAATTCTCTCTGAAGCCATTGCAACTCATATCTATTAGTCTTTTATTTACTGTAAGCTAAGATATGCCATTAAACTTTACGGTACTGCTAAATTGTCAGATGTCAAACCGCTTTAAACCCTACAAAATATATTAATTAAGCTACTTATTACCATGCCTAGATGTTATCCGACTAACCTCTCTTACAGAGAAAATAATTTGCTAATGCTAAAAGGAAATCCATTATTATTGTAAGTATGTATTGTTTTGTTTATAATCATTGCAATAACAAGTTACCAATTTTTTTTCTGCTGTTGTCAGCCATTCTAATGCTTTTAAGTACTCCATCATAACTCGTAATAGGCTTTAATTTAAAGTTACGTATCATACAACAATGAGCACGGCAAATTGCTAAATAACAACTATTGTTACAATCTATTACAATCCATGTCTCAATCTGTAAATCTGCTAAGTCTCTAGAGTCGTATTCAATGTAAAATCAAGGATGATCTTCTCAACAAGTACATGTTGACTTTAAGTACAACACTCTATTTTTATTTCTTTTCAAAGTCTTTGTTATCCTTCTTGCCTCTTGTCCTCTCTCTGCTCTGCTCTGCTTTGTTCTGCTCTGTTCTGCTCTGTTCTGGTCTGCTCTGCTCTGTTCCGCTCTGTTCTGTTCTGCTCTGTTCTGTTCTGTTCCGCTCTGCTCTACTCTGCTCTGCTCTGCTCTGTCCCGCTCTGTTCTATTCCGCTCTGTTCTGTTCTGCTCTGCTCTGTTCCGCTCTGTTCTGTTCTGCTCTGTTCTGTTCCGTTCCGTTCTGCTCTGCTCTGCTCTGTTCTGTTCTGTTCTGTTCCGTTCCGTTCCGTTCCGTTCCGCTCTGCTCTGCTCTGCTCTGTTCTGTTCTGTTCTGCTCTGCTCTGTTCTGCTGTCTGTTCTGTTCTGTTTTATCTTCTGTTTTCTCTGTGTCTTTTTTCCCCTCTGAACTTAATTTTAAGTATTTCATTGTTGTATATTATACTTAGTCACTAGCTGAGATAACAGCCTTGATGTTTTTCTAGTGTCCTTCATATGTAAACGTTCTACTGTAATGTTATTTTTGTATTAACCTTGTACAAACATATGAGAAATAAATATGTTGTTGCAACTAGTCACCATCAGAAAGTTGTTCTTGTCACTACAGAATAACATAATCACGCAACTGAAATCCTGCCCTATGGTGTGGTAGTACTGGGACCCTAAACGGATAACTAAATGAAAAGGTCTTTTTCCATTTACGGATAAGCAAAATCAATTATTACGCTCTGATAATGGGCGGATCCGGGGTGGGGAGGGGTTGGGATCCAGGGTTTCTACTATACATTTCCGGAAAGATACTACCTTGACACGCAAAAATACGATGGTCGTCGTTGTGCAGCATGTTCACAAGAACTAACATTCTGAAATAGCAAAGAACCAGCAACTTCCCTCGACAAATTCGACAAGATTTGCAAAATTCAGACCTCACCCAGAAAAGACCTTAGTATGTCCTTATGCTGTCAGCGATTATACCTTACCTTAGCCGACCAACTGGTCGGCCATGGAAATTGTTTTGGTGACCGTAAGGTTACAGCGTACGTGTATACACCGTCAGTCAATCAGGTGATGCATGATATCCCTGGGCAGTCAATAATCACTGACCAAAGATTTACAGTAAACTTTGTACTTGCTTTTAGTTTGCTTTGACAGTGTCTAATACAGTGTTAAGCAGTCTGTACAAATGTACACTGAACAATTAGTACAGCAATATAGTAAACACAGTATTTTCTTATTTTGTCATTATGAGAGCATTGAAATTACTGCAGATCCCTGCTTTGACACTGTAGTGTAAAACTATGTAGTTCACGGTTGATTGTCAGAGAACAGGGATACTGTACATGCATGGAAAGTGTCATTTCCGGCGATCCAGGAGGTATGTTTAGCAAAAGGTTCCTTGCTACGTTACGCGACAACCGATGGTGGCGCTCCACTTAGATAGTGTCACAGATATATCTGCCACCTCGGAAAGTATCTTGTCCGTCTTCAATACTTAGTCTCACTACGGGCCTGAATGGCCCCACTAAAAATAAACTGGTTCCGCCCCGCTAATATAGGAAGATA
This sequence comes from Apostichopus californicus, assembly GCA_020650975.1. Taxonomy (NCBI): domain Eukaryota; kingdom Metazoa; phylum Echinodermata; class Holothuroidea; order Aspidochirotida; family Stichopodidae; genus Apostichopus; species Apostichopus californicus. Next base: position 13,264 of record JAIPMN010012419.1, read on the forward strand.
AACTGTATTCAAACAATTATAGACCGATTGCTTCAATTTGGCGTTATTCAAGGCTACTTCAAAACTTCAGTTCTGGAACATATCTCATACGTTAACATAGTCGAAAAAGATAGGATAAAGGGGGAAAATATTCTATTAAGATACTTACATAATAAAGTTACACCTACCGCAAATGCCTCATGACACAACGAAATGAAAATTACTATTCAAAGCAAACAAACGTCAATATTTTGATAAGAGCTGTTAATACATCACATGGCATGACTCATTAATCCGCGTCAGCTTAGCGAGACAACACCGAACGTAACTGACTGGAACGTTTGTAACGATTGTTGAAGAATATTTAAGGTAAGTAGTTTGACTATAAAACTGTTGCTATCTGAAATGTCATAGTCCAGTTTGCAATTCGAGAAGTATTAACACTTTATATTGACGAATTTTGACTTGAAGAGTACGTTGTCTCCGAGAATTTGGAGAGTAATAGTGTCTTTTTACTGTGTATTTCATTTTTTTTTAAATAATGCACATAATGCACTATATGATAAAATGTTTAGGTATTATAACATAGGTTCCATGTAGACTAAGTATAGAAATCAGCGGACATGTTTATCATAGGACCCTCGCATAGCTTTTAGTAGCCTCAGAGGTACGGTATAACATACGGTTTCTCTCAGCACTTTTCCAAACATTATTAACATTATAAACATTATTTATGTAATTAGCACGCCAGGGCAGTTCTAGATCAATCAGCTGGATCCCTTTCCATATACAAAAGTGTACCAGGCAATTAATGACTGTTTGTTTCAATAACCCATATAACCCATAATCCGTCAGATTTTCTAAGTTACTGTTAGAAATGTCTGAATGTTGACAACTGCGCTGAAAACAAGAACAGTGGAGTTTTCATTATTCTAAGTTGTCAACTCTACCTTAGTTCACTTAGTACCACCCCACATTAATTAGTGCCACCTTACTTAACTTAGTACCATACCTCCCCACCGTGTTCTCGAATATTCTCATGGAAATAGGAGACTTGTCAATATCACATTTCCTTAGCTATCATATGAATTTGGCCTTCAATATCAAGGGCTCTGTCCAAATCAGAATGGGTAAACCTACATGAATCCGTTCATGTAGGTACAAGGTAGGTACAAGGTTTTCATTGTTTTATCCTGTTAAATTCGGACGACTTCTGACCTCCAACAAATCAGTAAGGTCAATTTCTATTTTAGGCAGCCAACATGCTAAATATGAGGGTTGCCAATGATACACTTTTAGAGAGTACAACATACACACCAAAACATATACACATAGTCGTACACGCACCTACACACACACATACACACGCACACACATATATAT
>JAIPMN010012420.1:0-16955 GCA_020650975.1 Apostichopus californicus
TAAATGACAATAGATTGGTCAGTGTAGATAGCATGCTGAGTTAAATGACAATAGATTGGTCAGTGTAGATAGCATGCTGAGTTAAATGACAATAGATTGGTCGGTGTAGATAGCATGCTGAGTTAAATGACAATAGATTGGTCAGTGTAGATAGCATGCTGAGTTAAATGACAATAGATTGGTCAGTGTAGATAGCATGCTGAGTTATATGAAATAGATTGGTCAGTGTAGATAGCATGCTGAGTTACATGACAATAGATTGGTCAGTGTAGATAGCATGCTGAGTTACATGACAATAGATTGGTCAGTGTAGATAGCATGCAGTGTAGATAGCATGCTGAGTTAAATGACAATAGATTGGTCAGTGTAGATAGCATGCTGAGTTAAATGACAATAGATTGGTCAGTGTAGATAGCATGCTGAGTTATATAAAATAGATTGGTCAGTGTAGATAGCATGCTGAGTTAAATGACAATAGATTGGTCAGTGTAGATAGCATGCTGAGTTAAATGACAATAGATTGGTCAGTGTAGATAGCATGATGAGTTAAATGACAATAGATTGGTCAGTGTAGATAGCATGCTGAGTTAAATGACAATAGATTGGTCAGTGTAGATAGCATCCTGAGTTAAATGACAATAGATTGGTCAGTGTAGATAGCATGCTGAGTTACATGACAATAGATTGGTCTGTGCAGATAGCATGCTGAGTTAAATTACAATAGATTGGTCAGTGTAGATAGCATGCTGAGTTATATGACAATAGATTGGTCAGTGTAGATAGCATGCTGAGTTAAATGACAATAGATTGGTCAGTGTAGATAGCATGCTGAGTTAAATGACAATAGATTGGTCAGTGTAGATAGCATTCTGAGTTAAATGACAATAGATTGGTCAGTGTAGATAGCATGCTGAGTTACATGACAATAGATTGGTCAGTGTAGATAGCATGCTGAGTTAAATGACAATAGATTGGTCAGTGTAGATAGCATGCTGAGTTAAATGACAATAGATTGGTCGGTGTAGGTATGTGGGTATTTCTTAAATTAAAACTAAATTTGGGTGCAAGACTGAAAGTTGTAAGGATTCCTTCTAGTAAAGGAGAAATCTACAAAAGTCATGGATTCATTTCTTCAAGAAATCTGTTCCCAGCAGTATCATGATTAACTTAAGGGGGTGGGGTGGAGGGCAGGGCCAAAGATTAGATAGGTACTCTAAAGGTAGCAAAACAAGCAATAGTGAGATTTAGTCCCTCTCTGAGGTGAAGGGGCCCTAAAGCTCTTTGGCTCTGAACCCTCGGGTGTTTTGCCATCATCTGTTCCATGCCTATAAAGGGACAGAACAGTTATAGCATATCTTAGTACTACTACCAGGTATAATCGAGGCATAAAATTGAGAAAAATAGGCTCTCCTGCAAATCTATCTCCATAATTGGTTACAGGCAGGTCATAGATACTAGTAGGCCTAATTCAGTGGACTACCAAGCAGGAATGGCTGTTCAAGCAATTATTTTTGACTTGGCTTTCACAAGGCCCTGTAAATCCCTGCAAATCTAAGCCATGTGGCTTCTAGTTCTTCCACATCCACATGTTTGAAATGATCTGCCAACCAGGTCAATATATATATATATATATATATATATATTTATACTGACAGCTGCTTTAAACAACTTCGACACACAAGATACTTACATTTATCTACCTGTATTTCTAATAGAGCACAATTAAGGTCCTCATTCTTGGACAGAACTCTGTATTCAGTGGTGGCTTTCTTCGCATGTCCACTTTTAATGCTTTGCAGAGAAACATTACGAACTGGAACTGTCTGTCCGAATAAAAGAAAAATAAAAGATGGAAAATAAGCTTACAATACAAAACAATAACAGTAAATAGAAAGAAAATCATGAAACTTAAACTGAGATTTTGCAAAGGCAAAACGATAACTAATAAAAATTTACTCTAACAGGCAAATTTTTTTAGAAAGAGACTAAATGTAGCATATTTGAGCTACTGTAGTCTCGTCAGGTGGCAAGAACTAGAAGCAATCCAGCTGAGACATTTCATACCAAGAGGTTATGAACATCATTTATACCACAGTTTATACTGTATAGTAAAGTATTCTGTTACCATGGGTTACACATTCAAATAGAGTAGACACACACTTTTGGCATTTCATGTAATAAAAGTGAGACTCGTGCGGTGACACTCCTAAAAATCTGTACAAATGACATCCCATAATGAACAGACATGATGCGAACTGGGTCAAAGTTGAAACTGTACCATCAAAACAAATGTCTTGTTATAGTTGTGTACATACAGTCGTCCAAACTTACATAAATGTGTCAACATTTATTTACAAAAGTTTGTTTGTACAGCTTTTATCCTTTCTCTCCAACAACATCGTTCACTGATTGACTGCTGGCAGCAGTTAAATATTTGACACTGAGGAAGAAATTACTGTATGCGAGCCTACACACAAGTTTTATTTCAATATATATGAATAATTTATCTGTTCTTGGGCTTTTGTGGGGCATTTCCACAATTTTAATCAGTGTATAATCATGACAGAAGCAGCGAGCACAGCTTACTAGTAGAAAACAACAAACCTTGATGAGGTTTGGAAATTTCTGTTGCAACACCTCATTAATGATTCCGGTCAGATATCATTTTCAAGATAATACGACTTACTGCTTATTATTATTTGTTGTCGTGTTGCATCTTTCTCGTTGCTAATTATATTCCCATCCAAGGTTGAAGTGTAATCTGTAAAGGATTATTTAGCTTCCACCATGACTACAGGCAGCATTGCTTTTAAATGTCACAAAATAAACGCCCTCTAGAGATAATTATACAAACAATGTCGAATCCGTTTACAGAGTCTGATTACACGAATGTATAGTTCTTAAAATTTGTGTTGATTGGTTTGTGACTGAACTCACAGTTTTAGCCAAAAATGTTAAGTATAAATGAATATACTTCTGTGCATTGTTCACCTTATTTCTTCAAAATAGATTTCTTCAAACAGACATTTCCGTTTGTAAAATCTTGTACTTGAAAAAAAACTAGAAACTTATAGGTGAGGTGAGGTGATATGAGAAGGACCTTTATAGGGTGTGGTGTTGTGGTGCAACTCTTTATTCACCACAGCAAAGTCACATCAAGCAGCTGTTTTGCATTTGGTGAACAAATTCTACCAAACCTGCAGAGTATTACTCAAAAGGACATTACAAATGTTTCATCCATGATGGTGAAAGACCGATTACTTCTATACTGAACTCTATTGGACACTTAACACCTTAACTCTTTCTCACCCATATATTTTTGCATTAGCATAATAATCACACGCAGAAAGCAGCATTTTCAATTTAGTAAAGACTTTTTGACAATTTTTTCATCAATTGAATATTGACACTTCACTAGTCTAGCTGATGGAGAATATCGTTCCCAGATTTTGTTATTGATTTATAGGATCTTAAACTTGATCAGGAAAATCTCAGAGAGCACTTTTGATAATTACAATGGGCAGGATGATGTCACATGAGAACACACTGAAGTTTACTCCATCAAAACTCTTAAAGGCACTGTGTTAAAAAACAAATGAAAGATTGTTTAACTTACCAAGAGATGGTCTCCAATGGATACATACTTGAGGGCTTGACATATGGTACCTTTATATGAAAGAAATAAAATTAAAAAGCATAAATTATTCGAGAGAAAATAAAATAGTTTGTTGTCTACTTTGATAAAATTAGTTATAAGTATTATTATTTCCTCATTTAATGATCCCTGCTCTGTAGTTTAACAAAGTTTACTAAATGTGTAAAAGTAAGTTGGCCTGATGTTTCGATCCTAGCAGGATCTTCTTCAGAGGCTGAATGGCCTTCCTTCTTCATTCAGCCTCAGAAGAAGATCCTGCTAGGATCGAAACGTCAGGCCAACTGACTTTTACACATTCTCTTACACAGGCTCTTTAGTGGATAAGCAGTTTGCTAACAGTTTTGTTTTATTTTGATTTAAAGTTTATCAAACAAAGGACACAGTCACACACTATCATTCACCAGAAACTACAAACTTTAAAAGAGGCATAGACTTTAGCAACCGTCATAAAATATATATGTTTATGTAATGGAAGATATTATTTTCTCCCAAAAAGTACAGAATTCCTATTTTCTCACTATTTGGAATAAGCCATTGTCTCCATGTTACTTAATATGCAAGACAAAAAGACTTGAGAAGAAAATGTAAAATTACATAACCAGAACCACTAGAAGCCGATATCTGGTGAATTGAAAAATGTATGCATCTTTAGGAGCAAACCACCATCTAATCATGACAGTTTTGCAAATTTGGTGATACTTAGTGAATACATCTGGCTACATAATCATCAAGTCAATTGAGCTGGAAATGCTTTTGCTTCCCCTCTACAGTACATCAATCATTTAGCCGCAGAGGAAAATAACATTCCTACAAAAGCGTTACATTTCAATGAACTTCTATAACTACAGCGAACATTGATTGCTAATTGAAACATTCGTAATGTATCAAGTTTCAGGGATAAACCAAGGAGAAGATTATGAGAGCCTCAGAAGATATCATAATAGCCTCAGAAGTAAATCTTTTCAAGAACATCTACCATGCTGATATCATAGACTGAGACCGCCTGCTGTGATACTTCCTAGAGTAGAGAAACCTTTAGCCAGTCAAATAGGTAACATTCAACCACACTTTGAGATAATAAGTACAAGATTCTCAGTTGCAGATTTGACTCTGACAGTGTCCAATGTTTTTCTCTTTATGTAGGTGTTACATTGTCTTCCACTGGTGTATCCCTTTAAGGTCACATTATGCATTCAATCTCAACGGTCCAAACAATCTTTCTTCAGTACGGTTGTGTATTAAATAATCACGACAATGCACTTTTTCCCCAAAAATCTTCGGCCCATTCGCAGAGATCGAGGGACAAAATCAAAGGTGGGACCAAAGGGACCGAGGGACCAAACCAAATCAAAAGATTTCAAACCAAATCAAAGATCTTTATAATTGTTTTGGTCGAGATGAAAACATGAATCGGACGCATGCTTTCATTGCGACCGAAACAATAGCAGAGAACGAGACAATTTCAGTGATTCACTCCACTGGTCTTACACTTAATTATTTTTTAACTTTTAGTGGTTAAACCCTACAAAAGATAATTGTTCCTACCTGCCTCAGGTTCCGGGATTCCAATTGTCACAGCTCTAAGGTAGAAATAGAAAGACTCTAAAATGTTACATACATACTTGTGCAGGATTTCTCAAAATTTTCCAAGTTTTCTTATTTAATATTAGACAAAGAAGTTAATTCAGAATGATGATATCCCATGGTGTTATACTTAAATATTCTTAAACTTTTGACACTTCTTATCCCAGTTTTTTGACATAAATATGTTAAAATTCACACCACACAGGAAGAGAATATACTTACACAAATTACAAATTAAATGTAGAGCATTAGGCAATATGTGATAACGAAGAAACAACAAAGTATTTTTCCGAACCAAACTCGTTGCAAAGTGATCTTGACTGGCAAAAGCTTGCGGGTGTAATCGCCGCCATTTGGTGCTGCATCTGAGGAGCTGACCTAGCAGTCTGTTGTGTTAGACTGAGAAGTCCAGCCACTTTAACTGACGAGCCTTCGATGTTTAATTGGTAAAATCCCAAAGGTTTAAAAGTGTTGTATGACAGTCGACTACATATCAAACTTAATTGTGTGCTTTTTAAGCAGGAGTTCTTTCTATGGCAAAGAGTGCCATCTAACATTTCCATGGTGCATGTTAACAATTCTCAAGGAGAATTAAATAGTGAGAGATTGCGAGAGGGCGTTGTTCATACAAAAGTTGCCATTCTCAAAAAAACATTACTATTTGCTGTTCTGCACTGGTCAAACCCTAATGGTTGTTGTGTATAAAGTGATACATTTTCCAAAATGTCTGTTCTGTTACAGAACACTAGCATTTTGTCGTAAGTTTTGTGGCATATTGCAATATTTAGCATAAGTGGTAGTCACCCTCAAAATTTGTAAACCTGTGACTCCTGGCAAAACAAGTTATTAGGTTATAGTTAATAAGATGTACCCCAATTTTTAATCCAGCCGGATGTCGTAAAAAAAAAAAAAAAAAAATCCTCAAATGCAGAAAATTCAGAATGTTGGATTGTGTTGATTTCCAAATTTCGATACATCAGGCAGGAATTCCAGCAAGATCTTTGGCTGATTCTGGCAAATCTGGTATTTGGCCAGATTTTAAATGCCATTTGCTGGGGCATCCTTAATTGTGAATCCACCATAGTATCTTGTGATGTATCTTGAGACATTACAACATGGATCGTACGATAATCATCTTTAATTTAAATCTATTTTTGTCATTAATTATAGAGCAAATAAAAAAATGTATGTATTAATTCTGCAAATCCTGCATAAAAAAAAACTTACAGGAATTTCCTTGTGATGGAATGGTTTACTCCAGCTATTTGCCAGCTATTCCTCAACTCATTTAACTTGTCAATGTCGGTAGCCATAAGAAGAGATCCAGAGCTTTCTCTGTGGAGGGAGAAACAAGAAAAGAATAATTGCTAGCCGAAATAAAATCATTTTCCTGTTTAAATATGTTTATATATAAAACTTGCTCCCTCCGCCTGAGTAAAGAGTAATAAATCTACTCAGTTTGATCAATCTTATATTAAAGTGTATCTTCTTCATGCTGGTTTCTATGTAATCAAATGTAACCTGTTTGTCTGGGTATGTTCCCAGTTAATATAATGAACTCCAAATATAGCAGCTTTAAATTATTCTTGAAGGGAATGGTTGCTAGGCAATGTTAGACAGTCAATTGAATGAGTTTGAAACTTTCAGAAAATGTTCAAAACAAATTCTGTGGAACAATTTTCAGATTGTCCAAAATTAATATATAGATGTGAAAATTAATACTACTGGAATGGGACATGGGTTTCGATGGTGAAAGGATAGGTCAAGCCACCTTAATGAGAAGGAAAAAAAACCTGATTAAAACTACAAATGAAACAGCAATGAAAAGTAAAGGCTACTTGATATATATATGGTCCTATGAGTCATAACAGATGAATAAATGTCTCAGAAGCAAAAAAATGTGGGATTGTGGTAATTTCCTGAATCCGATAATCCGGCAGCAATTCCAGCAAGATCTTCGGCTCAATCTGGCAAATCCGGCCAAATGGTTTGGTCATGAACTCAAATTTAGAGGTTGTGTGAATATGAATAGGTCGGTAAAATTCCTTAACAATTGTCAGTAAATTACATCTTATGTTATTGCCTCTTCAAGAACCTCACAGTTAATTGGTCAAAGACATTTTGTTTAAAGGAGAAATATACCCTAGACTTTTCTGCTTAGAGTATACCGTTTTGCAGTAAGCTCTTTTCGACACAAGCAACACGAATGCTTGAAAGCGTTTCTTTCAACCTTAAAAATTCTGCCACATTGTCACTCATGGCATTCGCCATGTTTTTTTAATTTCGAGTGGCGAGTTCCCTCTTGTTTCGTGAAGTAAGGAGCCACATATCAACACACACATTTCCTATGCGCTGTTCATGATAACTAAGGCAATATGTAGTCAAATTTTCTTCTGGGCTCGAAAATTTTTGAAAAAAAGAGAACATGGATGCATTTGGCTATCAATTCCAGAATGAATACACAGTAGAGGAACTGACACAACGAGACCTAGAGCTTGCTAAACAGATCTCATATGTGGCGGACACCGGCAGTTACTTTATGATGCTAGAACTGCCGACAGTTCTGCTACGGAGGGTCAAGCCTGGTGCTTTTCTAAATGCTCTTTTCTCTGGAAATCTTTTTTCTTGTCAGGAATAACATAATATCGTTTTCCCTTCCCTGTTCCTTCTGCCCCTCTCCTGTTTACACAACCAACTGCTTGGCACTCTGGCATTTTGCACCAACTTCCAAACAATCTCCGAGAGCGAGTGTACCATTCATATGTAGAGAGGGGGAATTGTTTAACTTACGATGTGGCTTGCTGACATCATTTTTGAAGCTCCCTTTGTTACATAATGGCCTCCAACACAGTAGGTTTGAAAAAATAGTTAGAAAATTCCTAGAATTTTGGGGAAAGGTAGTTTTGACTAGTTATTTCACAGAGGGTTTAAGAATAGTAATCTCTACTATGAAGTCACTGCAACACCCTAGGGTTTACATCTCCTTTAATTTTATATTTTTTAACACATTATTTACTATTCATTTACTATTTACTTCCCACTGAATAGGGAGGGGTGTGCTATGAGAAAGACTATGTTCCAAATGGTACTATACATAATACGAACACTAATAGTAACTTCACTTTAATTGTTAGTGCCAACCAAGTTTAACTACATACATTAATGCCTACAGCTTTGCTCGTGGTATCTGCATAAAATCACAGGGCATACTGAAAGAACAAAGACAAACCTATCATCTACATAACAACTTTTGGCATCGACTAAGAGGAGACAAAGAACATGATACTAACTTCTCTGGCGCTTTGACTATCTCCAGAAAAGGTAGATTGCAAGCCTCGGCCAGTTGAGGTACGACTTCAGTGACTGAGACAGCGTCCGTTCTTCCTGTGTTAACTGACACCCCTGGTGGTTTTGCAATCACGAGTAAACCATCTGCAGATCAATTTATAAATCAAAACATTTAAGTAAAACAATTAAGAAGGTATATCATTACATATATCGATGGGGACATTAAATGGCAGTCCCCAACCAGGAACGCCTGCCTCATAATTCTCTGAACACTTATCGAAATGAGAAGGCTCGATCATTTCATGGATAGTGTCTCAAATGAGTTTCTGCTGGCTTTCTAAACCTTTGGATCACTATGCTAATACTTTGATATACCCTCTCATTTACTTCTGATGCAGTCTACAGTGTACTACAAGTACAAGCTGAACACTAGCAGTCTCAGGCATGTCTATATGATTTGTATTTTACCATTACATCGAATACAGTGTAGGTCAACATTATTAGTGTAATATAGAAACAAAGTATAGGAAAAACAAGAACACAGAGTGAGTCACATTTTTCTTTGTCACTAAATAAATAAAGCTGTGTTTCAAAGAAAATTATTTTGAACTCACAATATACTGTACTACAATTGCAATCAATAAAGATTACAGAAGCTATGTACATACAGATAGTTAGCACCCAACATATGTGGAGACGTGAGGAAGAAATGGGGTGTGGGAGGAAGGGACGGGTGGGGCATGAAATGCAATTCTCGAAATGCAATAATAAAAATTAAAAAAAATACATGTTCTGATAGTAGATTTGACAAGGTACAACAAAGAAGCTGTTTGCCAATTTTCAAAAGAACAGTTAAGAGGTACACACCCTTTTGGTTTGTAGCAGAGAAATGTAATGTAAGTAGGCTACTATGTGAAAGTTGTATTCCTTTTATAAACCTTGGATTGGGTTCCGTTTTGCGACTTTCCCATCAGGGTTTTTTTAAGTTTACTTGACAATATAATCAATGAGCCCGAATGTACATTTTCGTGATCCGATGCATTTTCGAAGAAGTATATTAAATTGAAATTTCGTAGAGTATCAAAATTTCTTCACAATTTCTTGTTTCAAGGTTAAACTTTGTCTAAATATTATATAATCTCAAAAAATGCCACACATGTAGGAACTGAATGGAAATTTCACCAGGATGTTTAGATTGTCAATTCCTCTTTTACATGTGATTTACAAATTTGCCTCTGAAGTACTTAAGCATTAAACCCTGATCACACACACACACAGAGTTAGCTAACCTGTGAATGTGTAAAGAGAAGTCAGATACACAGATTTGCAACTCTCAATTTGGTATCAGAGATGCATGTCAGTGTGTGAGAACTAAAACATTGGGCACGACGAGGTTAGTGCCATGATCAAAAGAGACATACTGTAAAGTGAACGGACTACGATCGACTTTGAAGGATGGTCAGCTGCTAAATTAATGAGTATGTCGGCTCATCATTCTGTACCATAAGTAGATTGGGGAAGCGAATTTGAATTTCTCATGACTGTTGAATATTCATGTTACCTCTGTATTCTACTGGATCACTCTATGTCTGTCATAACATATTGTAATTTAAATGGTTTTTAACTGAATGATTTGTTTTCTGACTCTGATTTTTTTGACTCTCTTTTAATAGATGTGTTGCTATATTCTGTATTTATTGTGTAATGTTAAAATTGCAAGTTGTCAGTCAAGAGAAAAGTGTACTTTTCTAGTTGGACCTGTGCCGTTCTTGTAACAATGTTAATATTTGCTTTTCTATTTATAATTGGTTTAAATACTTTATTCTGTACAAACTTGTGTAACCTTAATGTTTTGTACAGTAACATTGTAAACAACACCAAAAGAAAAGTAAAGGGAAGGTACATGCTATGGTTTAAAATTTGGAAACAGATGTTACAAACCTTTATGAGAACAAATGTTTGACTTTAAGATCTTTAACAACTCTTCTTTATTCTCAGGTGAATTGGTGTTGGGCTGGTCAACATGGATAAGAGATTCTCGCTGAACTTTGTTCGACTTTGATGAATACCTTGCAGTGTGAATCTTCCTTGCAAATCTTATCCTAGATTTCTGCCATGATTCCTCCAGTTGGACATGCAGTAATCTGCTGCAATGTTGACCCAGCCTCACACTCATTTCAGGTTAGTCTACAGGAAAATAAGAACCGTAAATATATCCTATGATTACTGCAGTTCCTGAATGATGATGATGTACAAGCAACAACAAAACAAAATTAGCAAACAAATGAATTCTGAGTACATTTCAAAGAAGTTTATAGAATTATCTCGTCAGATATCTTGGATCTTTGAGATGCACACCAAACAGTATAGCAGAGTCACCTTCAAAGTCCATAATTAAGATGACCATGACGTAAGAATGTTTCAGGTAACATTACAAAAATCTTTAACCATCTCAGGTTCAGTTGAGATACTATGGGACTTCATCAAATCATTGCTCACTCAGAAAACATGTACAATACTATATTATCGACAAAGGTCTCAAATATGATATAATTTATATTATTTGTCATTTGTTTGTAGTTAAAAGAATATAATGTGGGCCTATTAAACATGGGCAATTTTTTAATGGTTGTACCGTCAACAGAGATGACCAAATGTTACGTCTGGATGACCAAACTCAGCTGCGGTAGGCTAGCTATCTTGTTCATGTTAACAATAGCTTCAACCCACGTAATGAATATTTGTATATTTCCATTAAGAGCTTATTTTTCTTCTCTTTGGAGATTTTGGATGGCATTTATCGTTACTGGTGAAAGTTCGCTGATTAAAAATTTAATCACAGTAATCTCTCTTTCATCAATCGCAAGTTGCTGATATGTAAATGAATGTAAAAAAATGGAATGCTAAAAATTGCTCATAAATTTTGCTAAGTGCTAATAAATGCAATAAGGACCTTTATACTGGAATGGACACTGAAGAAGTCCAGGAATTACTTTCTATCAAACTAATAGAGTAACTACAAGATACCCTACAACTTTGAAGCAACACCCTTAAAAGAGGTTGGCTATGATGTCCGTATAGGGAGTCTAGTAATACACAGAGACATACGAAAACAAAACATTCATTATATCATGCTGCTGTGGTAACACTAAATGGGCGGCTCATTTTTTGCCTTTTCTTTTGAAGAATGACCATCATTACATCGTTATAAATATTATAGTGATGTTCAATACAAGGAGAAATGCCAAAAACAAAGTAAGTTCAATGTATTATGTTGTTGTGGCTACCCCATCAGAATGGTTCATTTTTGGCCATTCCTTGCAAAACTCATCATTATAATTATTACTATGGATCCTTATTCAAGCTAAAATTTGTTTGTGACATTAAAAAACAACGTAATCAGATTCTCTTTCTTTTTTAAGTTAGCTGTTTTGTAAAAGGGAAATTCTTGAGGGTAATTTGGTTACTTAGTTTGTGCCAGCCAGCTACAGCATGGAGCTTTGTGTGTGGGATATTCTGCAATTCAGCCAAACTTTGTGTAGGCTAGTTTGTATTTGTATTCCACCCTAACATTAATTAGGCTGATACTGATACTGATAGGAGATATAGCTTTGCCAACCTTGTCCTCCTAGTCCTAATGTCTGTAGCCTAGTACTATTAGTACAGTAACCCAACTTAAGCCTGCATGACATGTGTGCTGCGTATCGTACCTTTGGCATTGCTTATTTGTTGAAAAACACCACCTAGGCCTATCGTTGTTAAATTCTAACTAGCATTGCCTATGTTACGTACTAATTAGCACTAGTACTAGGCTAGGCCAACTAAGTAACATTTCGCAAAACTAGATAATACTAACATAACCTATTCGACAAAAAATATCGTGACTGAGAACTGATGATGATTCAGCTCCCGTGATTCAATTATCTTATGTCAATCTTGTACTTATATTTTGAACTTTAATTACATTTTAATCGACCCTTTGTTCGCCTTTCCAATGTGAAGTGAAGACAAGCAGTATACTACTACGGTACTATAGTAGGCTACTTTTTAATTTTTGCAGCATGTAGTCATCGAGTTTAATAAATTGACCAAACTGAAGCTATCACAGGATTCATCCCAGGATTCATCACAGGATTCATCCCAGGATTCATCACAGGATTCATCCCAGGATTCTGAAGCTATCACAGGATTCATCCCAGGATTCAGATTCATCCCAGGATTCGATGAATCTGAATCCTGGGATGAATCCTGTGATAGCTTCAGGTTGGTAGCAGCATGAAGTTCTATGAGGTGGCATACTCCTAGTATTAGAGTTTAAATCAATACGCAAGAGTGTTCTCACGTCTCAGGAAAAGTGCCAAAAAAACCGCAATAGTATGAGAACATCCTTTCAGTTTGAAATGTTATCAATCAGCATCTGTTTTTCTTTTGTATGGCTTGGATGTTGGAGAGCATGAATGAATTAGTACATATGGTGCAAAAAATGGGTCAATTGAGGTAATTTTAGACCACTTAGCCTCTAGGAGCAGCGTACGAAAATTGTTTACTGCTAAGTAGAGGTTTGTTTACAAATGACGAAAACTTCAGGCTCTCATAGCAAACATGTGTACATGGTCGTAATACGCAAAATTGATGGTGCCATGAATGGTCAACTTAGCGGCGTTAGAGAACCCAATGCTCATATAATATTTCGTAGAAACTGTAGGGCTATGGTTTCACAATGATATTTGCAGTAGGATGCGTACACAGCAGGGGGAAGTCAGCACTGACTGTGTCAAAGTTCACAAAACAAATTAATGCATCATTCTGCATCTAGTTATCGTTATACAAAAAAGGATGATGTTCAACATATACTAAAATGGTTCACAATAACACACCACCACCCAAAAGAAAGTGGAGAGCCATGCCATAGAGAAGGGCTTTATTACTAGCGCTGCAGACTTCTCCATGCGGAGTCATTTACATTTTATAGGCCAAACTGCACTAAAAACAATTGTGAGCCAATTATTTCATTATAGCATCCCCACTCGTTTAGTAAGGGAATCTTTTGCATATTTAGAATACTGCTTTTCTGATAAAACTGACAAATTATAATAGGCATCCAAAGAATTTACAACTTGCCAAGTTTGATCTAGGCCTATAACGCCAATTCTTTAATAGGGCATCGTCACGGTATTTCTGAACCTCAAACAATTATTCTTCAAGGTTAAGGTCAACATAATTATTTGGTAAACAATCGTGTATGACGGTCACGGTATTGATTTGAATAATACTTATAATGCCACGTGTAATAATGGCTTGTATTTAAATTCATTATTTCAATGGGTAGCATGGTATATGTAATGTACTCATTCAAAAAGTGCATGGTGAATAACATTTTGCAACACTGAGGTGGTAATGAACGCCCTATTTCAATACTTGAGGCTTTTTGATACCTTCTATTGGTTATTTACACGTTAATGAATCGTAAATGGCTGCCATTGACTCATGAAAGAGTTTTAATTTAGTTACTAAGGAAAACTTGAAGCTTTGCAGATTTCATAGCAAGATTATACTTTCCATTTTCGCTATGACATCATCACTGACGGAGGTACAACTTGCCACGCCCAGGCACACACCGACCAATTTTGAAGTGCACGAACCTAATTATTACACATTGTTTAACTCGTTCTTACAGACAAATTTTACTGAGAATGAGATATCGCACTCAGTTCACACGTTATTTTTCTTAAAAAATTGGCAGGAAAGTTGATGCAAACTCTGAAGTGAAACGTCGGGAGATGGAGGTTTAGTGTACGTTAGTCGGGGTATAGAATACCACAATGACATGGGGTTGATGTGCGTGTATATTCATGTGCAGTGGTACACCTCAAACTTCTTGTCAAATCCTATACTGCTAATTACATATTTTATAACTTTGGAACGTAAGAGGCGTCGTGGTAAGGAACCAAAAGTCAGAGGTGAAAGTACAAATGTGTCAACTATTTAACTTTACACAAATACGTATGAAATGGGCACAACTGCACGAGAACCCCCCCCCCCCCTCCCCAAATTGATATGATATGATATCAGGAGAATAGAGGGCGCATTTGCCAAACAACTCTCCATTTCTATGCAAACAAAAAAGTTTGTGACTGTAGATGTAATTGTAACAGGATCTCCGACATCCATCACATCTCTTTCGTTCTCGGGTATGTATATATCACCATACTGTCTGATATGTTGATAGAGGCAAAGTAATAGATGGAGAATATCGTAGGGTGCATAGATTATGCCTCTTGTGTAATATTGATTTGATTAGAGCACGAAACGATCCATTTCGATTTCATTTGTAAATTTCTTTGTAGCCGAAGCCTTATGTTAAGTCATGACTGTGTTAGGTTGTCGTGTTTGTCACGTTCCAAGCGAACAAGTTTTGAGAAAATGGACGTAAGAATCATCCAAACAAGACGGTTGTTTAGTCACTTGGGACAATGATAGACAAGGCATCATGTTCCTAAGTGAATATTATCCCCTTATTTTAAGCATTCATGTATACATATTCATGATTAACTATTTTATACCAGTAATTATATGGTAACTGCATACCAGGAAGTAGAGAGGGTGTATGCGAATTTGGCTAGCAAACGTACGAGGAGGCGATATAAACGTTCATACATATTGCTTACACATATTGCGACAAAGGTAACACGTGACCTATAGATCTGGGGATTACCCTTTGGGCTGAATCATGTCATTCAGGGATTGCCAGAACAATCATTATTTGTATTACTATATAAATAACATTCAGGGATCTTCTCAACAGATAATGCTAGACCTATTTTCTGAGACTGTTATAGTTCTGTGAACATTTGATTGAGGCTATTATATTGAAGTTGCTTTGTTATTACTTGTTAGGAAACAAAGTTTGTGACTGTAATTGGATCTCTGAAATAACTTCTTAGACATTACTTAGATCTATCATTATAGTTTTTTCCCCCAGTCAATGGCGGGGGGGGGATATAGTAGGTATGTTAGAATTCTCTTGACACATGTAAATAAAGGAAGGAATTAACAAACAAAGAAACAGAAGAGCAGATACACACACAAAATATGAAAATATCAGAACAGGAATTACATATCAGATCCAATGTAGAACAGAAGAGTACAAGTGTAGCAGATCAAATATAGAACTAAAGACTCTATATATGATGAAAACAATTTAACTTAACATTAATTCTCTCAAAATTATCGAGAATGGTGAGAAACTGGTGTGTTCATTCTGATTTATATCGATTTGGTATTTGAAGGAAAAAGATACCTACAATTCGTTTCAATGTGTTCTTGTCTGAGATGTCAAACCAGAGCAAAGGAAGCGATGGTGTCATTGTATCCTTATTATAAATGTGAAAAGTCATCCACATAAACTTGTCAATATGTTTATATTTTGGAGTAATTATGTCTTCACCACGTACGTAGCAAATTGCCTCATTGAGGACTAATATGTTAACTAGATAAATATACATGCCAATATGTAGGTTGTACCCAGCAAACACAAAAACGTTTTTAAAACATTATTAAAACGTTTCGTCTTTTTTTTTAATAACGTTATTTGTGGTGTAATAAATATGTCACGAAAACGTTTTCAGGCTATTATTTCAAAACATTTTTTCGTTAAAACATTAATATAACATTAATATAACATTAATATCTCATAAAAACGTAATGCTGACGTTTTTATAACACCAAATTTAACGTTATAAAAACATATTTTAGAGGCTCTTTTAAAAATGTTATGATAACGTTTTGTGGTTGCTGGGTAGTTGGTATTACTCATTAAAACAATAGTTTTTAGTTGTTTGTGAATATTAGTATAGGCAGATGTTTCTGACAATTGTAATTGTAAATATTGTTTGTCCTTCTGTTTTTCATTTTCTATCTTATCTGTATAATGAATTCCGTGAAAATATACTTTAAGTCTGATATGTGTGTATGCGTGTATGCGTGTGTGTGCGTTTGTGACGTCCAGCTTGTAAACACGATATCTCAAGAAGGGAATGTTTGACCAACTTCATGTTTGGTGTGTAGATGTACCACATTGAGTACAAGGAGCCTATTGTTTTCTGTGGAGGTCACTTGGGGTCACCAGGAGTTTAATTGTGGAAACCTTGTAAACATGATATCTCAAGTTAGCTTAAAAGAAAACCTCATGTTTAGTTTGTAGAAGTACCATATTAAGTACAGGAATCCTATTGTTTTTTGTGGAGGTTAAAAGGTCATTTAGGGTCACTAGGGGTCAAATTGTGAAAACCTTTTTAACAAGATATCTCAAGAAGGGAATGTTGGACCAAAATTCATGTTTGGTGTGTAGTTGTACCACATTGAGTACAAGAAGCCTATTGTTTTCTGTGGAGGTCAAAGGTCATTTAAGGTCACTAGGGGTCAAATT
>JAIPMN010012421.1:0-12368 GCA_020650975.1 Apostichopus californicus
TCCATTTCGGATTATTATAATATGTATTGCGTATTTATGTAAATCAGAAGCGGAAGAAATCTCAATGTGGCTGTGTCGATTCCCTCATTGTAGACAATAATTCCTGTGCTTTATCTATTTTATTGAATCTATTCTGCTTATCTAGGTAAATCCTTCCATCCAGTATAGGAACGCAAAAGAAAATGGTCAACTTCGACGACATTCTCAAGTACAACGTGAAATTTGGAAGTTTCCAGATCCGAACATATGCTATCATCTTCATATCACCTCTGCTAGTTGCTTGCACCACTTTCCTGCAAGTTTTCATCGCAGGTGTCGGCGGCCATTGGTGTAAAATACCCCAATGGGAT
Source organism: Apostichopus californicus (assembly GCA_020650975.1). Taxonomy (NCBI): domain Eukaryota; kingdom Metazoa; phylum Echinodermata; class Holothuroidea; order Aspidochirotida; family Stichopodidae; genus Apostichopus; species Apostichopus californicus. Next base: position 351 of record JAIPMN010012421.1, read on the forward strand.
CAGAGAGACTGTGACCGACTGGTCGGATTCAAGAATGAAACATGCGAGGACATCCTTAAATCACTCTCAACGCCTAGTCTTCCCTGGGACGACGACAGAGACCCACAGTGCTTGACGTACAACTTCACCGGGATCGACATGGAGCAAGCCTACAGCGATCGCAATAATGGTCTCCTTTCTTCTTATGACGTAACTGAGTGTAATGAGGGTCTGGTATTTGACCGAAGTGTATATCCAAGCACGATGACCGAAGATGTGAGTTTAGAATATATTTTGTTTTCAATCAAGGGGAAGACATAAGCAACAAAGAGTAGTCTACTGGTTACTCTTGAAGGATGAGTTTGATATGTCAACTAATTTTGACATGATGGGTCGACGTGTGAGCTATGGTACGCCGTATGTCGTGATCCGGTAACCACAACTGGTGCACACATACGTCCATAGATCAGTGGCGTGCATAGAATTTCGGAGGTGGGTTGGGGCGGGGGTTGGAGGCGAATGAAGGATTTTATAAAGGAGGGGGAGGGCGGAACTATTTCCCCCGACTGACGATCGAAGGTGGGGGTGAGGTATACATAGATGTATGTTTCAAAGATAATGCATGTTGTTCAGCTTAATAAATGTGAGATCTTGAAAATTCTCTATTCGGCAAAGCAAAATCACGTCACCTTTCCCGAACTGTGTGTGGGTGTGTGTGTGCGTGTATGTGTGTGGGTGGGGTACAGGGTACTTTACAGCTGCATATAGACTAAACAGATGATATTTATGCTTGATTTCTTTCTTCTATTATCTTTACATCTAGTGGGAACTCGTTTGTGACCAGTCTCTCGTTCCTAATCTCTTGCAATCTCTGTTCATGGCTGGTTTCTTGTTGGGATGTCTACTATTTGGTTGGTTGGCTGACAAGTACGTTATATTTGCAACCTTTTCAAGTTGAACAGGAGTAATTATTTAAAAAGCAGGGTCGTATCCTGCCGGAATGGAGGGCGGGGGCGGGGGGAGGGGGGGGGGGTTGGCAGAGGGCTGTTGACCGCCCTCCTGAGATTTCCTCTTCCTGAATGCAAGCAGGACTACGATAAAGTGAACAGTTAGTTTTAGCGAAGTGTTCATATCATTTCTTCTAATTTCATTAGTCAGTAGAGTGCAACCTCAAGATTGTAGGCACGTATTGTAGGAATGGCGTTCAATAAGAACACAGGGTTTATTTTAACCGCGCATCACGTATATGCACGATCGCGGATGCGATGGCCGTACGTTTGTTGATTTTCACGAGTTTTGTTAGAATAACAGTAAACGTAGAGAGCTCGTAAGATTTAACATGTGTGAACAGTGTAGCAGTCTAATGTGAAACTACGGTTCTTAAATTGATGTGTTTTATGTAGGCCTATCGGTTTCATTGTTAGCCCCTTTATCAGTGACCCAATGTTTTAACTAAAAATATTTAGGCACTGTGAATTTACCGTCCTTTTCGTACTACGGGCCGTGGACCCCAGTCCCCTACACGGCCCACACACTTAGCTCAGTTGGCCCCCAGTAGGTCCCTTTTTATCATGTAAAATCAATAATGACAACAGAACCCTACAAGCATTCTTGATAGTATCAGGGAGTTGTTAGGGACTCTCTGATACAACAGACCATTAAACAAATAAATGAGGCAAGCAACGAATAGGAATATACACACATAAAATGAACTTAATATGGTAACAAGTTAACATATATATCACATACAATGAGGAAAGCAGCGAATCAAATACACACATAAAGTGAACTTAATAGGTAACAACTTAACACATACCACATACAATGAGGGAAGCAGCGAATCAAAATACACACATAAACTGAACTTAATAGGTAACAAGTTAGCATATATCACATAAAATGAACAAAGCCAAGAATCAGAATGCACAAGTAAAGTGAAATAGGTAACAAATAAACGTATACACAGCATAAAACAGGTAAGAATATTATAAAGCACACACCATAAAACGAGACATGTAACAATCATATGACAAGGATTACAAATTGCAATGTACATATAAAATGAGAACGGTAGACAAGTAGAGTCATCGCATCACATGACACACATGACACACGTCACAATCCAGAAAACACCGCAAACAAATGAGACAAGTGAACATGAATGTTTATGAACACAATACATACCAAAATGTACAGAATGCAAGTAAGGAAGTGCGCAGAAAGTATGAAATTATGATGATACCTCTATCAAATGCAGTTATTTAAAAACTGATTATAGTTCAAATATTCCCCAATGATGTTTTCTGTGTTTTCTTGGTGGTTCGATGTCCTTTTCCAAGGATTGGCAGGCTGAAAACATTCGCCATTTGCAACTTAGTGGCCGGTTTGTGTGGAGTTTCGTGTGCCTTGGCACCTGGCGCAATATTCTATGGGATATTCAGGTTTATAATGGGCTCAACGACATACGGCTCTGCCTTAGTTGCATTTATTATCGGTAAGTAACGTTAAGGTAAAAGTTTTCAGTGTGAATCAAAACTGTTACACACCCCCTATAAAAAAAATCATATAAATGAAGAGAGACATATGTGGAGTCCTTACAGTGTGCTCCCGAATCTGATTTACCAGTATCACAGTGATCAGCCGACAATCTTAGCTTCCAATACCTCGGGATAGCAGTAAGGATCATGTAATAACAGTTAATGGGTATAGGCAATATATAATTTTTTTAACTTCAACTTAAAAAGAGTTATATAGGAAAAGTGGCATGTTGTTACTGTCTAAAATATATTTTACATAAAGAACATTTCATCAAAGAGCCAATGTTTATAACAGACAAGTCTGTTATTCACTTCTATATAAGAACTATTCCAAATAATCTCGTGTCGGAAACCCGAATTGGGCTCCTTAAGAGCGCAGTGTGACCAAACCTCATACTTGATCATTAATAAAGCTATATTGTTGGTGTATATGTCTTTACTATTAAAACTACACGGACACGCAATGATTTACCATACTTCGTAAGATGAAAGTAAAGAAAAAAGAAGAGATTCCAAGAGACATCACTGTCTTCGAGATACATCCTTACCCAATTACACTTAAAGGTATTGAAGACTCGCCCCAAACCGCGTGCCGCCCTCTGAAAACAAAGTTAACTTTCCGTTGCTTGGAAGTGAAGTTTTTTTCTTGTCGCTACACAATGCAAACATATACGTGATACCTTATCTTTTATCTTGACCTGCCATGTACACTGTGTTGTGGGTATTGACCGTAGCTGCATCTATTGACTGTACATTGTGCACTAGTGTATAATTAACGACGGTAGCAAGCTGTGTGTGTGTATTTTATTGGATAGATGGTGGTGTCTAACACTTCTGTTACACCTCATTCGAAACTAGGTCAGATTATCCGCATCAGACGTTTCTTTGTGCGCGAGTCTTCAATGCCTTTAAGACTTCCGACTAACATAACACAAAGGTGTGGCATTCAAACCCCCTTCAGACAAAGGAGAGATTATTGGTGCGTTTCACTTTGTCAGGCTTTGTCGTTTGCAGACCAAATAGAGTTATAAATACCCGTTTCAAGTGGTTTCAATAATACTGTGGAGGATCACGCAGTGTCTGGATACAGGAAAAAATAACTGGGAAATAGCACACGATTTAACGATAGTTATATTTTCTCCCAATTGGCGTACGGTCCGCGATGGATCCACATAATAAGAATACTTTATAAGCGCGACAACTTAGGTAAATGGTTTTAGAGAAATAAGCTGTCCCTACAAGTATCAAAAGTAATTCCCACAGCAGTAACGGGACCTTGCAAGAGTCCAAGTAAATTTGAAATTGCTGAGATAGGCAGGTTTCTTCCATGTTGCTGGACCGATTGGGAAATGTTAAATCCAGTTGTTGGAATTTGTTGGGGTTATACATATCCTCAGTTCTTACTGTATACCTTATAGCACATGCTTCCGATTTATAGCATGATCCAGTTTTTACTTTGGTACAAAACTTCAAGATTTACAGTAGTTACTTGTAATCTCTGTGTGAATCGTCTGAGTCAAATTTAAAATACGATAAACGAAGAGTCGTAACATTCACCGAAAAAGGAGATGAAATGTAAGGAAGAAAAACATTACAAAAACTTAAGCCTAACAATGGATTCAGTTAAGCTCCGAAAATAATGGTCTCATGCACTGGGCCAACTCCCTGCCTGGTGCAGTCACCACCCTGGGACAAAGAAAGACCCAAACACATCATAAATATAAAGTGGGCTAAAGGAAAACACTACATTGGTCAGCGGATTGAGTGAGTGAAAAACCTAACAAAATTAAGTTGTGGGATCTCTAGCTTAATATGAAGTGAATAAACTGTACGTACTTGCAATTTTTGTAATCCACACAAAACAACAAGAACAATCCAATAGTCGTCTCAAAATAGATTCCTTCTTCTCCGTAAGATCAATTCTCGTCAAACCATCGACGATAAAAAAAACGGTTGATTGTCTAGAGCCGTTCGTCTGGCTTCATGATCGCAATTTTTGTCTTTGTACGACAGACACCGTACTGTAAATGTGAAGGGATTTATCTTCGGGGCTTCTGTCGGCTCTATGGCAACGCTCAATCCCTTTGTTGGGATCCCGGGATCAAAGAAAATACCTCAGGAATGCCAACTATCCTGAAGTTATTACGTCATGACAATATTTCCTGCTTGTGTACGTCACTAGTAGTGGATTCTAACCTCTGTCCAGCAGCAGTAATTTCTGAGAAAGATCCGCTTCGTATTCCCTCTCCTTGACCGCCATCTTGGATTCTAAAATGTCAATGCGTTTTGACTGAAATTTGTAACGTAAAGTGTAGCAGGTTAATGAACGAAAAATACACAACGGCACTTTACACTTATTCGGTCATATTAAGTCGTCTACATGAGAACCTTTTCTGATGGGTTTATATAATATTAGTATTACCATTCATTGGTCAAATATACTCATATTTACTCATTTTAGCAACAGAAATTGCAACCCCGGAGATGCGGGTATTTGCTGGAGTGGCAATCTGGTATTTCTACTCTGCAGGATACTTTGTGTTATCAGCTGCAGCCAAATTGATACCGAACTGGAGATTACTTCTGGCTTTGTTTTCAGTCCCTTATCTTCCTCTGTTTTTCTGCGTTATGTAAGTTGCAACATTAGTAATAAAGTGTTAATCATGCATGGATCGGTTTTTGACAACCTTTCAATAATATAAACGTTATTCCGAGTCGTCATAGTGTTTCGGGTCCTAAATATACAACCTTTGATGTCTTTTTAAATAATGTTTCTACAGGAACACCTTGTGCTATACTGAGTTCATACGTCTTTTGTGCCCGATGTACATCGTTTTTTACACAGTCAGGTGTAAAATATGACACTAGAATTAATATTAATAAGGATTGGCACCTATACGACTCATAAGTCAGCATGTGGTAGAACTTCAACCTATATTATCATACCCCAGTTTAACTGTAATCCGGTTCTAGCCAAACTATTAGATGAATGCATTCTTACCCATTGTTGTTTCTATGACGTTTCTCAGAATGCATCATATAACCAAGAACAGTGTGAATCGTGCCAAAGTTCTGACGTCTAGGATTCTACGATGTCAAGCCCAAATTAATCATTTTAATAATTAAGAGAGGATGAATGGGTACAAGGGCGTAGGAACCGGTGGGGCTGGGGGGGGGGGGGCGCCAGCCCCCCCCAGTGAAAAATATGGTGGGGCGGAAGTATCATTCCGCCCCCCCGCTCCGCAAGTCAGAAAACCCCTTTTTCATTTCCAAATGAGAAAAAAATCTCATTTGGAGCACCAAATTGCATCTAAGGCCAGGTGAAAATGCAAATTTATTTACAAAATGGAGTGCATGGGTGTTGAAGTGTGCTATATTGCACCAAATTGCATCTGAGGCCACCTGGAAATGCAAAAAACATCCAAAATAAGACCCCTCCCCCAGGCCGGCCATCAGTCTTCAGCCCCCCACTCAAAAGTACTTTCCTACGCCACTGAATGGGTATATATCAGATTTTATTTCCTTTTGTACATTAACATCTTGATAATATATTCCGATACGATTTCATTAGCAATACCATAGTCAATTTTTTTTCAATGACAGTAAATATTTTGAAATCTCGAATATAAATTCAGTTACCATAATTTCGCATCACTATAATAAAGTCCAATTTAAAACTCTTCGGCAGGTTTTTGACGGAATCCCCAAGATGGCTGCTGACAAAGAATAAACTTGAAGAAACGAAAAAGGCGATCAAAAAGATGGCCGAGGTCAACGGCAATGACCTATCGGAGGATACCATGTCCAAACTGATAGAGGAAAATGTACTACAGATTCTCATTGTGAATCAAATCGATAGCTAACGATGAAAATATAACAATAACAGCATTTCTTCAAAAATTTAAAATGGATGCCGCACAAACGTCTAAATTGCTTTCAACTTTAGAAGTTGCTCAGTCACATGCGACAAATGCTAAGAATATATACTAGTTGATCGAAAACATAAATCTGCCAAAAATTTGGCACCATTTCACTCAAAAAGAATTACTGACCAACCTCAGTTAAATTAGACACAAGGCCAAACTCATCATTATTATATATGTTAGAGTTGTTTTGGGATGGCAACTTCTAATGATCTCTGACTTCACAGTAGGTAGAAATCTGTCAGGCCAAGAATTAATCTACTGATAAATTTACGAAAACTGATGAATGATACAAATAAAAAACCGGCACAAAAATGTGATACTTTTCAATTTAGTTAGATTAGTCATTAACTCCAAAGTAAGTATCAACGTTTGTTATTAAGATTTTTTTTATACTTTTTTGCATGATTCATGTTTCGATTAAAACAAACAAGAGACATGTCCAAGTAGACATTCACGATAAGCCAAAAGTAACATGAAAACTTCCTTTGAGTACGTTCCATCGGCGTATATATAAATCTGGACCGACTACGTAAATCAGGCGACGCACAAAAAACAAAAACAAAAAACGTAACAACCATAGATGCATGTTTGTGAAGTGCTACTCTTTAGCAATCAATTATTATAATACTCCTTGAATGTGTACTCTTAGCGTGTAGCAAAACTTCCAGATTGTTTATATTTCGATGGTTGGTCGGCAAGAGGAGTCTCACATGCATGAAAGACTACCTGTACTTGCTTATGGTGATCTTTGTTTTGTGGTCCATTCTACAAATATTTCCATTCTTTTTTACCAGGACGTGACAGAGTCAGGGACACCACAGGGGACTTTTGTTGATATTATTCGTAATCCTGTTCTATTCCTGTACTTCATCAATCTAGCTTACAACTGGTATGTTTTACCACAGCCCTCAAATATAACAACTATTGTTCTACATATGTTCATCATATTTATATGGCAATTGATCCCTCTTTACACAACCGTATCTGGTTCTGTAAGTGACTTTGGTTGAGAGGAGGATCAGATCGGTGGGTTTTCGTGCCCGTCTTCTATCTTGGATGCCTATCTTAATAAAGGGTCTCGTTTTATTGTGTAACGTTATACTATGCCATGTTATCTGGTAACAAATTTTTCTTTCTAAGGTTCGTACAGAGCTTTCTGTACTATGGCCTCTCATTGGGCACCTCCTCACTAGGGATGGACGTTTACATTGCCTTCTGCATATCCGGGGCAGTAGAGATACCAGCGTACACCATCAGCATCTTTTCTATGAAATTGTTTGGCAGGAGAGCCTCTACTGGAGTCCTTATGATTCTGGCTGGTATATCGTGCTTTGCGACCATATTTGCTCGTAAGTTGTATTTCCTATGAAATAATTGCAATATAATATAATCATTAAGAGAGCATTCTTATTCTGATTTCATACTGATCAAATATTTAAAAATATGCAAGACTTAGAAGAACATGTATTCTCAGTATCATATATCATAGATGAAACTTAAAAGTTCAACAAAAGGATGCCAGGTGACATCATTGCTCTTGAGCCCGACACTGGCTGGCCAGTAGGTCTGCGTGTAACCAGGTTGTCTTACTAACGCATCCCTGGTGCAACTCTCAACTATTTTGAAGGGCCTGTCTCATGATTTTAGTAAGGTCAAACATTGTGAAAGGTGGTCACTAAGTAATGTGAATCATAGCTGAAATCAAATTGATTTCCTTCCTAGCTAGCATGACGTTCATGAAAATGTCTGAGTAAACTGACCAAATATGAAAGTTCGTTAATAGAGATTTTCATATGATGAGACCATGAGCACAACTGTATAGGTGATAATTTATTTTTCAACACTACTTGGAATCAAGTTGACACATTAACACTTTTCTTTTACAGCATTAGGGCCTATCCGTGTAGCCGTCGCAATGGTTGGAAAGTTTGCTATCACAGCTTCTTTTGCTAACATCTACATTCACACCGCCGAAATATTCCCAACCCCGTTAAGGTAGGATCCTCTTTTGATATGATCACTACAACTGTTACGATTTTTTTCTCTCAAATTTTGAGTTTCATATTATTTTTAAGTGTCTCGAAATATTTTAGAAGGGCTCGGTTTGTTTTATACTGTAATGCAGCACTTTGTGTTGGAAGTTCAGACGTTTCGTTTTACGGATGCTCTTAATCTTGATAAAGCATTGGAACTCCTCACCCTCACAGACTTACCTTGGTATGATGCCGCAGCGTGATTCAAGATGGCCAATTACTGCTTAGTTGGTGTTGGAGCTGGTAAAAAATTGATTGAGAACGCCTGGTTTAAAGAATCATCAATCGATATGATACAAACAAATTAGAAGGTCAGACGTCTCAACCACTTTTGACTAATTAACTTTTTCGTCAAAAAAGATAAAGGGGAATATAAATGATCTTCAATGCAATATTGAACAAAATATCAATTTCTCATTATGTGTTATATTCTTTTGATTCCGATCAGGGCCTTGTGTGTTGGCTCCTGCTCTGTTGCTGCTCGAATAGGTGGTTTGGTTGCTCCCATGATCCTTGTTCTTCGGGAACTATGGGAACCACTACCTCTCATCCTTTTTGCATCTTCATCTGTCCTTGCTGGACTGCTGGTGTTCTTCCTACCAGAGACCAAAGGAAAGCCAATGCCAGCCACCATACAAGATTCGATAAAACTCGGGAAAGTTAAAAGATGGTGAGTGAAAGCTTGATCTCAGCTGATCAACAGTTAAGGTCACAGGATGTACAAAAGTCTGACGTTATCCACTTTTGATGACGTATATCTTTCCTTTGATCGTAACTGTCTTTTTCATTTCATTTTGGTTGGAATGAAAGTGTCCAGAAACCAACTTTAAACAAACAGAACTGGACGTTGTGATAAGGCAACCTTCAATAGTTCGATAGCTTATTTAAAAACAAATACACAGTACCAAATATGTCTGACAGTTATCGCTTTCAGATATTATTAAAAATCACCAAATTTTACACGGTAGGATATCGTTTAATACCCACCAGCAATAATCCACCAAACATATCAACCGTAGCATAATTATTATATTCTTTATTATCTCATCTCCCCACATGTAATGTTTAGGGAAATGAGATATTGTACAGCACCCCATATCAGAAATGTGAGGAAATTTGCGTGTGTGCGTGAGCAAGAAAGTGTGTCGCGTACGCCATCTAGACTGTAAGTTGGTGGGTAGTTGCCTGACCATGTCAACTTGTGCCGGCGTGATTTATGGTTTTTAGCCATTTCTGGTTGTCAGCATTTAGGAAAAAGGCATTAAGCCACACGATATGTAGAGAATGATGAGAAGAATTTTGAATTCGACAGATTTAGGTGTTTAGGGTAGGGGTCAAAGGTCAATTGAGGTCAAATTGGCCTAAATTGTGCGAAAAAAGTGTGTCGCGAACTCATCCTACGCCGTAAGTCCAGTCAAGTTTAAACTTGGTGGACAAGTGCCTGACCATGTAAAGTTGTGCCTGCGTGATTGATGTCGTCATTGGTCTACCGTCAAGAGTCAAAGGTCGAAAAACGTAAACATTGTTTTTTTTCATCCAACAATGATTTCCGTCATGAAGGAGATGAGATCTGCAACTCCATGGATTGCCCTCCTTTATAAGTTTAGTAACGAAATGTACCAGTTATTCAATTTAGCATACAGACATTTCGAGTAGAAGATTATTGCATGATTTCACACGGCATGGATACTGCATATGACACTTAACACGTTAATTGACGAACCCTTGCTATCTAATGGAAAGAATAACCGATATTTGCATGTTATTTAGTCTCAATACTAATAATAACTCTCAATAACAAATATTTTTTGAATGAAATTGAATAAACCCATTATCACAGCTTAAAAGAGACGTCATCTCTGGTCATACGTTTGCGAATTGGTTAGGGGTTCGGTTAGGGGTACTGTGGCTTCCGACTGGCGCCCTCAGCCAAGACATTGCTATATAAGGATCGCCATCAAGTAAGGGCTGAAAAGCTCAGTTGGTAAAGCACTGAGCTTGTAATCCAAAGATCACTGGCTCGAATCCCGTAGTTCTAGCGATACATTTATGTGCTGATGTGCATTTATGTGGAGTAAAATATGTAAATAATACAAGGAAAATATGGTTGTTCGAATGGGTATAGAAGGCGACGAGACGTGAAGATATACTTGACAGGAAGTAACAAAATTTTACGAGATAACGGAATGCGTGTGTAATATTGAAAATAGCACCATGAACTTTATAACATAGTTTGTTACAGATAATTAATTTCACCTCTTCTTCCTTTCTGTTTTCCCTGTTTCAGTGATCCGGACGCTGACGATGAGCTAGAGAAAGATGTGGTCGTTTAACTCAGTTTACAATTTTCATTCTTCTAAATTGTTCGCATGTCAATAAACTTTTAGAGGTGGGCTTTTCACATGTACAATGCAGTTATTTGTGGTTACTGTAAATATGGTGATGACAGTATAGACTATGCGGTTTCACTGTTACTTTGTATCAGAGATGTAAGTAACGATTCTACGTATTATGGTCGAGTCGAGTCCTTGCAAGAGGTTTTCCTGACTCGAGTCACTGTGTTATCTCCATTGGGAAAACTTTCGAGTCACTTCTCTATTGAAAGTGTAACTGACTCGAGTCATTACTCGTTACGTCACTGCTTGATTTATATTTATTCAATTGCATGATTATGCTAATTCAATCACAAAGCCTATATCAACACGTCACTTTTATGTTCATGCCTGAAAGTACAACTCACTACATATATGACATTGGAATATACAATGTGGTAAGTCCTGTAAGTTCTTGTCAAATGGAATACAACGTAATATGAAAATTCGTAGCCATAGATGGTCATTTACCGGTCGTTTCAAGGTTAGAACAGAATATCTATAAAATGGTAAACATCATTACAAACGAGTTCTGTATGCAGCTACTAAAATCATTAATATAGTATAAATAGTTGAAAACGTTCTTGAAATTGTACTTATTTTTAAGGGAGAGTCGAAAGCTGCGGGAAGATACTAATTTTTAGTCACCACCATCTTTGGCAAATCAACCCTTTCTTTGACGAAAACCAAGCCAACATGCACATTTTTGGTATCCAGCACGAAGCGCCATTTGCCTTTTTTTACATTAATTGGATCAAACACAGCCTGCAAACAAGCGGATGTGCTGATATGCAACGCTACAGAGTGGCATTCCTTTGAAAGTTTTGCCCCCAATATGCCCCTTTTTTTGTTTATAATCAAAAAAGTTTGTGAATATCCACGTTTTTTTTTTATCAGCCCACCTGAATCGCTAGCATATGTAGTATTTTGATCATAACAGCCTGCTTATCAAATGACCGTGTCATTGCCAGATCAACAGATTCAACGCAAAATAACGGACTCTACTCCCTCCCTCCCTCCTTCCCGCACCACAGTCATAACAAAATCGTTAGTTTAGGTTGAGCTGAAGGTGTCCGTGATTTGATGAGACATGTTTGATTTGTTTATCGTTTGATTTCTGAAATAACGATCAAAGTCAACTTTTTAATCTCTTGCAACGATCCCTATATAT
>JAIPMN010012428.1:0-11767 GCA_020650975.1 Apostichopus californicus
GCAAACTACCACATTTTCAATGTTCCTGAATGTAAAAGTGATAAAACCCAATCACAGTAGATTTTCTTTTCTTAAAACTATCAAGCTTGTTAATAAAAAAATAGCAAAAGGTGGAAAATGTTAAGGTATACAGACAGGTCAAAGTTGCCATTCATTTAGAAGTGTATATAATTTTGAGTAAGATGGTCTTTGAATAGTCCAGGGGGTGGGGGGGGGGGGATGTTATTATGCTATTTTAACTGAAGTAGTAGATATTTGTCTACATACCTTTAAATTTATGAATGTTTACACATTTGTCAGTGAAACATTCAGGGACCTAACTTGGGAATTAACCTTATCTGGGCTTACCATCTTAAATACCAGCCCTTCAAAAAAATTGTAAAAAGTAGTTAATGGAAGGGCAAAATGAAGATTTAAAACATAGTGAAATTTAAAAAGCCTATCAAAAGCAATCGTGATGCAGTCTCCAACTGGCAAACTTATTGCATCACAAACAAGAAAAAAATGGGTTGGTCTTGTCTTTGGACCTAGGCCCAACAGGAAAGGTTGGGTATATTTCAGGGGCTTCTCCCTTACAAATTGACCAACGCTGGTGCCCACCTGAAAGGAAAATGTAATTTCGAAACTTAATCCTCATATCCCAAATATGTTCTCTCTGAAGCAGGAAGCATTAATACTGTTTTCCTTTTTGATTTCTACTGAACTGAATGCAGGGCTGGAAATAAGGCTTGGTGAGGGCAAGGCCATTTGACCTCAGTGATTTATAAATTCGGGAAGGCACCAAGGTCATCAAATTATGTTGCTAAACAGCCAAAGAAAGATCAGTATTAGCTTAAAGTAATATTATGAATATGATGCACAACACTTTCAAATAGTATTGATTTGTGTATTAACTCTGCTAAGATAATGTACAAATCACTAAATATGCATAAAGACATGTATGACTCATAGTTTGATATTATCTGATCTTTATCTCGGGGAAGTTGATTTCATGGACTTTTTATGAATCTCCTTGGAATTGCATTCAAGTGAATGGGTGTTTTAGTAAATACGACCTCCATGGATTTCGTGGCCTTCGTTATTTCCAGCCCTGCAAAGGATTCCTTTCAATTGCATTATTTAAGAAAGTAATCGATTACCATAACCTTTACTTGAGAAAATTTAATTGATTACGATTATTGATTGCGATTACCCCAAATCTGTGTCTGACCCACTGTGTATTGAATGTGTACTTCGGGGAAAGGGGGTACTTTTCACCCAAAAAGTTGCATACATATGTTGTAAATGATTTCTCCCAATAAACAGGGATTATGATAGTTCAATGGCTATGAAGAGTTTGGTAATTACAGTCCTTGTTTGCAGCAAGAAGGAAAACGAATCTTGGATACTTGCTGCTGTGCAAGTCGATTTTCCTTTGACATTCTTCCTGAAGTTTGTTGTCTTTAGCATGGCAGTCATAATTTCTAGGGCACACAGCTCATCTATATATAAAATACAAATGTTTACAAATATGTTAAGTTTTGTGCCACTTTAAAGTCTCTTTGTCATTAGCATGCAATTACAAAATAAGTAGTAACTAGATTAAGTGTTAGTGCTGTTGATCTGTAAAGCGAAACATTCTACTGTTTATCATGCCTCAACACATTCCCCCTCGATGTACAGTTTCTTATTTTAACTTACCCTAATCCTTTGGCATTCTTTAAATCAGAATGTATATAATAACTGAATATATCTCACATGGTTGCTGACAAGGTCAAAATTGTAAGGTTTGTTGTTATTAAAAAAAACAATCAGGAATCTTAGTACTGTTGATGTACTACCAGATTCCATGAATTGGTAACTGTTTAGAAACAGTTGTGGAGGTTTGGTGATTTTCAACCAATCTGAAGCAGCACAAATTACTTAAAGTGCAAAATAAAAGGCAAAAATAGTTAATGAGACAATGCAAGTGTTACTTGTCTGCTAGAATTAATATCTACTAAACAACAATAGCCCAGAGTAGATTTGGCTACATTAACAAATACATTAAAAATGGTAGTGCCAGTAAATAATTGTAGCAAATAAGATCACAATCGTTATTGGAACAGAAAGTTTGATAACGGATTTGGCTAAATCTAGGTTCTAAGCCTGAAAATTAGCTTAAGACAAGTAGAAAATTGAAATTCCATGGTGCTACTCACCATTGTCTCCTTCATAGTTGCCCATAATGGCATCTAAACTTGCTTTCTTTTGCGCAACGGCAATGATCTTTTTCGCCAAGTTCTTTCCCCACTTGGTAAGAAATTCACTACCTGACTCATACATCATATCAAACTCGATATTAATCTATAAATACAAGTAAGATAAACAAATTATATTTTGCACAAATATTATCATGCTACATTTACTGCAAACATTCAAATCGATTAGAATCAACAATATTTAAATGAAAATAATGTAAATGGTGTAACCTACATTAGGAAGATATGCACACAAGTTGGTGACACCTTTCCGGATAATATGTTAACAAAATATGTAGCCAGTACTTACCAAACTTTAGTAGGCTCATATATTTCTGTACACCTGTATATATGTATGCAAATGTCATGAAAAAATTTGGTTCAATTGGAAAATAACATTTCAGTAAAGCTACTTGGGGTAACAATTTGACTGATACTTAGCAAGGTGATTTCCTGTTATATAAATTAAAAAAGAAGCATATCTGAAACGTACAAGCTCAGGCATATCTCGATATAATGGCCAGTCAGCAAACATTTCAGTCACAGAAGGATTGTTGTCCTTTATCCCTTTCTGCGTGTAGGAATGCGTTGCACGGAAATTGGCTTTTAGCTTGGTAAGATTTTCAGAGACAGGTGGGTGATACTTCAAGAATTCAACCTGAAAAATAAAATCATTGAATTTGATACATCAAAATGAGAACATATCAATATAACATGCAAAACATAGACCATGCAACTGAGAGTTGATAAATGAAGGATCAGTTTACCATTTTTCGTAATTTCTGCTGGAGAATAATCTGAATAATCCCTTCTAGACGCGACAGCTGTTTTTTGCTTTTTCGGAACGGACTTCTTCTTCATATGTGAAGCTTGTCCTGCCCTGATGGTCTTCAGCCTATATTCAACGAAGCCTCGACCGTTATCATAGTAGTGCTCCTAAAAGACAGAACAAAATTATACACATTCATAGCAATATGATAGTGATAATGGCTAGGCTGTATATATATTTTTTATTCCAAATAAACATATGCATACTTCATAACACAGGGCCAACAAAGTTAATACAGGTTATATCACATCAGAAGATGCCACTGTGTCCCAATCAAACAGGTGTCCAATCTGGGACAAAATTCATTGGAGACATTGCTTGGGTGTTTTTAGATCTTGTCTATTTCTTTCTGTTTACATTTGAATACTCCTTACTCTAGTTTCAATTTAATGCCAGTATCCAACATTTTGAAATCAATTATATTGAGCATGTGTTCTACCAGACTACCACTATTTAAACTTATAGGCGCAGCCCCTCCCGTTCGCTCCCTTTTCATTGTTGAATGTCTCTAATTTTAAAACAATGGATAGGGGGAGTGAATAATCAACAGCATTGAATGGGGGAGGAAGGAGGTGGAGACACTATCCACCACACATCGTATCTTGAAATGAGCAAAGGAAGCCACAAAATGCGCACTGTCCCAACAATTTTGTCCGAGATTGTTAGCCTGTTCAGGTACTACATGTCTACCGGTATACGCGGATATAAATCCATAATCAATTCACAATTTCTGCAAGGACACATTATCGGCATCCATCAGAACCGGTGTCTTTGGACAATATAGTCAAGGGTCACAAGTTATAAAAAAGTTCTTATCGGGCAGGCCTTGGCACAAAGACTACATGTCCATGTTCTAAATTATAAATAATATCATAAATAAAGTACTAGTTTCATTATATATTAATGAAAACTATGCTTACGTGCCCTTCAACTCCTGACATAGTGTCCTTTGTACAAGGAAATTGTTCCGCAATGGCCTTTGCTAGAGCAATCTTCTGTTGCCCAGTTGGATAGCTGCAGGGTATGTATAACAAAGATTAAAGTATCATAGTCACAAGAGCTAAAAACTAAAGCTTGTATTCTAGAGAGGTTCAATAAGACCTGACTGAACCATAAAAGGTTAAGCTTACATGCAAACATAACCTGTAAGACATTTGGTTGGCAACATGTGATTTTGTTTATTGTAATCACTGAATACCATGATCAATGTTAATTTCTTCAACCTTCTGACCCAACAAAACGTTATGACGAACCAAATATCGAGGATGGCCAAAGATACAAAGCATGTTTCAAGAACAGGTCGGAAAGTTAATGACATAGTCTCTCACAATGCAATAGAAAATTCAGAATGTACTTTTCTTACCGCCTGACAGGATAAATTTGAACTTTTGTCTTTGATCATATCATTTATGAATATTATCTCAACTATATTCAGGATTTTAACAAATCAGCGATTTTGCATATTTGCGATTTTTTGGTTAAATGTTAACTTAGTAGGCATGTTTTTTCCAATAGTAAGATATTCATCAGGTATGGTTATCTAACTTAAGACTATTCTGTAGTTAACAAGAGCCCAAGGGCACTATGGTTCCGTGCTTGTAAGGAATATTTACAAGGGTAATGGTCCGATGTACACAAACAATATTTAATGTCAAAAATATCACAAATCAACCGTTGGTCCTTTTGAGAACCTGTTGAGGACCAGGTGTCTGATATGATCAAGAGTTGGCCTTTTTTAACAGAACTCACAGAATCATCCTAACTGTACTTACTAAGAATTTTAACAAAACAAAACCAAACCTTGATCTCTAAAACTTCACACATTAAGGTTGCTGAGGAGTCAACTTAGGGACAATTAAGATTGGAATATGGCCACGAAACTTCAACTAATCAACTTGAAAGAGACTAATACAGGTCACTGGAGGTCAACCTGGGGTCAAAGGTCGACTATTATATTACAATAGCGTAACTCCCAACCTTGATGGACATTTTGTTCTCAAGTTATTTCAAAAATACTAGCTTGTGACCCCTAATTGACCTTTGTTGACCTTGAATCACATGACTGTTATGTTTAGAAACGATCTCTTACTCTGCTAATGAATATAACAAGGAAAATTTATTTTAGGTCAAGAAACACATAGTTTTTAAATATCCCCAAAATGCACTTAGTGATCGGGCTATGGGATATGAAATATTTAATCAATAGTGATATCCGATGTGTCAGCTACCAACCCTGCTTACTTGAGACGCATTCATTGACATTGTAACTTGTGAATCAATGTCAACATTATCAGATTATCTCAATGAGCATGCATCTTCCAATATCATCAACATGTGGTTGGACTGAATGTGGTATCCATATACATTGTATACTTACGTTGAGCCAACTTGCCCAATCAGATATGCGACCACAATTTGAACTAATTTCTGCCTGGAGTTAACTGTTAAGACCCCCTTTTCCAGATCTGCAAGGACAGCAGCTCCGAGATGACTGTCTTCTAGAATTTTCTTCATATCAAAATCCTGTTAATACGGAAATGCATAAAAAATGACTTCCTTACTAAACTATTTAACACCACATAGTACATTTATACGACTTACATGTACAATATTTTCAACTTATATATAGGATTTTTTATTTGAATTATCTTTGATCCACTATAATTGACACAAAGCAATGAAAGTTATTCTTGTAAATGAATTATACAATAAAATTTGAAGTACTCACATTAGAACTTGTGAATTTACGCTTCATTCCTGATCCTGAAGAAGAAGGCCTACAAATAGGTGGGCTTGTTGGTGGTGGTGTTTGAGACATTGGAGGTGACCTTGATGGGGAATTAGAAGATGCAGAAGTGGTAGATTGCCAACTGCAATTAGATATGTCATGGGCATCGATGGCTATTTTGTATGATAATGGCAAGTCTTCCTCATTTTCGGTGGGAAGTGGAGTCTGGATCAATTTCAGCTCAAGTGATAGCTTCCTTCGCACACCAAAGGAAGTAACACATATCTCTTTAAGATCTGCCTCAGTTAAAGTTTGCAGAACCTCCATGTCAATGTCATTATCTAGGGAAATGGTAGTGCAAATATTAAATAAATGAATCTTCCAAAAAATAGAAGAAAGTGATGTTATATTTTTTTTAAATTTCTATGTACTGGCTTGCTGAAGCTCGATGGCTAATGATTGTTCAACATCGAAGGTCACACAAGCTGCAAAAAGGTGTTCCTTCTTGTAAACTATTGTTAAATTGTCTTGGAGCCACATTTAAAGAAAATAACATAAAAGACAAATTGATTGAAAAAAGGCTTCACTAATTGATGTACTGCATAATTTTAAACAGACTGACTTTATCAACTTACAGATTTTCTAGGACTCTGCATACACTGCACAGGTTTTCTGAGACTCTGTATACAACACCAATGTACAGTACAGTACTTAACTGTGGACCAGACAACACAAGCTTCATGAACCGTAACATATTTGTTTGCAAATTAAAACAAATCAAAGTTTTTGGGCCTTGCAAGTGCATTATCTAACACATTAACACATAAATATTTACAAGTGTAAGCTTTAAATAATATGACGGATAGAGTTTCCATCACTCTAAGGCTTCGAAGTTTTCAGAAAAATTGGTCAGTTTGGCTATTTGTTTTAGGGACTTTAGAAGTAAAACTCTGCAAAACTGTCAGTTAACTGAGTACTGTCTTCTGACTAACTTTCATCCATTTTCAACAATTGTGATAAATGAGATAAGCCTGGACATTTTTTTAGGACCACTGGCCAGGCTGATAAGCTATGAGTAAATGTTACTCGTCATTTCCAAACACTTGCTAAGAAACCTAGAGCTGAAACAATATCAAACAAACAATATATCAGTACCGTACACAGCTTGTGTACTAACAAAACTGATATAATGCTGACTTTGATAGTGCAACAGAATGTACATATATACAGTAAGTTAACACTTAAAAAAAAATCTATAACACTTCACAAAGAGAAAGTAAGAAAGCAACACATGGCCATCATCTGTTTAAGTAACATAACGCATGTTAATATATGAAGATTTGTCATCATCATCATAGGATTGAAGAACTGAGTAAGGTAAATGGTCCAATAAGGCACTTGGTTGTGCAATGGCATAAAGCGGTGGGTTACTAGTTTTCACTGTGTATGCATGGTAGTGTGGGACAAAATCTAGAGTGTTATGTTCCCAAACAACAAAATAAACTTGTTGCAGTCCCATCACAATGATATGTTCAATCAATGTAAAACAAGGCTCATGTGTAGTGACATCCCATTTAACAAGAAGAGGAAGATTTGCCCGATCTGAAGTACCAAACAGCTAACTGTTTTTGCAATGAATACTTCTTTAACATCAATCCCAACGAAGTCATTGATACCTCTATGAGCTGCTAATGCTTGCACAGATACCACATCCCCAGTTGAGCACTCACATTGTTTGTTGGTAATTGCTGAGTAGGCACTTGCATGGTGTATTTGGTGTTTAGTTGCAACAGATTTTGAAATGTTTCTCAAGTTGCAGTTGATGTGCCCGATTGTTTTGCTGAAGTCATTCTTTGCTTCATATTTAAAACAGGGAAATGTAGAAAGAGGACCAGAGAACTCAATACAAGTGGGATAGTGAATCATGTGATGGTGTTTATTAATAAGTCTGTAGTTAGGGTACAGGTACTTGAAATGGTCATGATGGTCAACTATCAGATGTTTTAAATACAGAACTTGTGATTTTAACACAGAAGGGGAGAAAATGATATCCATACACCTAAGCAGTAGAAGCAACAGTTTATAGTGTGGATTTCCTACTGGTACTTTGTCTCCAATCAGGAGCGGCAGCGTTCGAATTAAGCACCACATTTGTGATGCATGTTGTCGGAGTTTTTGATCATCAAGAATAGTAAGAACATGTCGAGAAAGCTCAGATGGCTTATTTTTCCTATCAATGTACTGGTAAGAGAAAGACTTCAACCTGTGATTAAATTCATCAAGAGTAATGACCCCTTCAACACAGATACAATAGTGCAACAGCAATTTGACCTCATATGGACAGATTCCTTTCAAAAAATTGTGCATTATGTCAAAGTTGTAGTTGGTAGTAGTATGAAAGAATCTTAACTCATTTAATATGCATGCTGTGTTTACACCAGTGGTAGAATTGCCATTGTGCATACGTTGTGCTTCTTCCACATGTGAATTATGGGTTTCAATCTGTCTCAAAGTAAACTGGTCTTGTGTAAATTTGGACTGAATATCCTCACGTGTTGCAAGACACATACGACACAACTTGTCAGCAGATGGGCTTAACAAACCAAACATGCCATGTAAAGCCAATGTGTCACCAACAACAGAAACAAGAGTACCATGTATTGTGGTATGACCTTGGGACAATTGCAGTTCAACACCAGAATCACTTTCTAGTTGGGCAATTCCATCAACAAATGGCTTGAGACAAGGACCAAAGCCATATTTTTTGAGATCAATTGCATGGCAAACTGCTACAAGATGAACAGTATCCAGAGAAGAATTATACTTTCTGGGCAAATTATCAATGGAAAAGTAAAATACTCCCAGTTTATGAATAGTATTCTTGCTGCCAAGTGGGTTTGCTAGCTCCACATCATCATAGTACAAGTGGATACGAAGGGCTTTTGGATGTTCTTTAAACAAGGGATGCAATAAATATTGCTCACTATCAACAAATCCGCTATACCTTTTATTGCCTTCTGAAGTTTCAGTATTGACTAAACGTAAAGTATCGCAAGTTAAAACACATTGCAAGGTTTGAAGAAGAGGGACATATTGGAAAGTCGCTGTAACAAGCTTCTGTTTGACTGTGCCTGACAGTTTATCAACATACTGATCATATCTAGTAGTACCTAATGCAATGGGAAAGGGAGGAATCATTTTCATATTTTCCTTCAAATATTTGGTTTGCTGGAAGGGAGTTTCTAGTCCAATAAAAGGGTTAGATAAACACTGAAACCTGGTCATTAATTCATGAACACTATCAGACTGCATATCGATGTTGTTTTCCCCCCAAAAGGCTCTCACAGTTTCCTCCAGGGACCAAACAACATCCTGAAAAAGCATGGGGCTACAATGAACCATATCAGTTACAGCGCTAGTAGGGACAGAAGCAATTCCTCTCATATGGAGAATACATTTTGCTGCTAATTTCTTCAGTTGCTCATCATTGAGTTGAAAAATATAATATAAGCCTCCATGATATCAAATTGCAGTACTTAGAACTACTTTTGCCATGGGGGTAACCATAACCAAAAAGTGATACCAGTGTGTACCTTTCAATGGAAAGAAAGTTAGAACTCTGAAATTTGGTAAGTTGTAAGAACTTTGTACGTATACTTAAAGTGAAAAACCCTCACAGCTCTCACATGGTTACGATGGTAAGAAAAATTGCATCAAACCCTACCTCATGTTGAAATGCCGTATGAAACAGCAAATTAAGAACTTGCAAAATGAAAATATATTACAGGAAAGCATTGCAATCATTATTTTCTATTGTTTGTACTAGCCATAATAACTTCTGCAAAAATAAAGTACCAAGAAACAATACTTTAGGAGCAATTTATGGCTAAACATATCACATTTTTACTGGAAAATACCAAAAAGGATATTTTGACACTTTTAAGTTGACCTAACTCCACAAGACAATGCTTTTCTCTCGAGTCTCCTATCTTATTTTATTTTCCATTTCTACAAGAAAGATTGCACAAGTTTCTGTAATAGTAAGAAATCAGACCTCAAATGTCAACAAAATGCCATGGAGGCGATAAACTGTGGAATTTCAAAGTGGGAAAAATCGGCCAATTGTGAAGAAATGCAGTTCTGTAATTTTTCGAATATGCTTATTTCATGGTGTTCAAAATCATAAGTTTTTTTTATAAAGAGTTCGAACTAAAATTTGGTGATTTTGATATGGAATGACCCTATACTGAAATTATATATATATATATGTAATGTATATATTTACATGCATAATTATAAAAGGTTTTGCTTGTAGAATGAATTTAGATATTATCCCATCTCTCTCTCTTTTTTTTTTATCTATCTCCAATTGGTTATTCCTTGTAAAGACAACTTAACTATTGAAAAGTTTATATATATATTTTTAATTTGCTCATATGCACAGAAATACACAATTCTGACAGCTATTATTCAACACAGACACATATGGATATGGAGCTCACATTCACACTTTATATATATAAGCCTATACTATTTTTCTATATTACAGCTATATGACAGCCTGACATGTAACTAAAGCAGTACATCATACTTGTGGTTCACTGTGATGGACAATATTTCTTAAGCATAAGACGAAAACATCTAGGAGACATTTGAAGTAGATTAGAGTTGAATATTTTTGAAAAGGTGTCAGGTAGACATCTGAGGTAAATGTACATAAAAGTGGCAAATATTTGCCAGGTTTAACAAAATGATGCCAGGTACATGTATAAAAAGTAGATCTATGTACATGTATGTCTGATATGTGTAAGAGTGACAATTAGTTGTCAGGGTTAACAAGAAAATATCCGGTAGACATCTTAAGTAGATATACGTATATAGTAGTGACAACAAGTTGTCAGGTTTGACCTGCCACATTTTAGTATGCCAGTATGTGAAAAGGAATACACTGTGCATATAATTTAGAAACTAAAGGGGTATATGCAGTGTTTCCTCTAAGAAATTTCCCATCGAGTCAAAATGGCTAATATCTAAATATTTGACTCACCACCGTCCTGGAGGAGGGATGTAAGGGGAGGAGTAAAATTATTTTATTGAACCAAAAACACAATCGGTCAATGTTTTCGTGACCTTCACGATGTTACATTTGCCGACAGTATTAGTACCAGGGGCGTAGCCAGGAATTTGAAAGTTGTAGCCACGACTATCTGAGCGGAGCGCCACCATCGGTTGGCGCGGAGCGTACAAGAAAATTTTTGGTTTTACAAACCCCCCAGATGGCCGGCAACGGCCCTTCCCGAGTGTTCATTCTGGTTCTCTGGCCTCTTGTTAACTTGAGACACCTTATTCAATATCACTTTTAAACCCCAAAAAATATACGAGTTAAAATAGTTCGTAATTCAATACTCGAAATGTAATTAACATTAGCAAGGTACATGTACAGAGTAAGCCAGTAACAACAGGCAACAAAGTGCTGCAGCTCTATAAAGTCTGTTAATCAACGTTAGGCTTATTTGACTGTGGAATGTTTCTCAACTGAAATATTATCTGTGTAAACGGGTTCTTAACTAGATGTTAAAAAACTGACAAGACCGGATCCTAGTCTTTTCGGCAGGTAGAATGTTGATTGAAACGGCACGCGATAGAAATGACAGCCTAGATGACAGAAGAATAGGTCACCTAATTTAGCCATATTCTTGCTACGTTGATTCCAATAGTTTTTTCTGTCTAGACTCTAAAACTCGTCCAGCAAGCTTATGGATTTGAGTTATGGGTGTTTAAAAAAAAGATAACTTGGCCAAAAAAAGTGTAGGCCCGGGCCTACAGTGCTACATACTGGCTACGCCCATGTGTACTAAACATCGGCCAATCCAATGTCTGATTTTAAATTGAGGCATGGAACCCTGAGCTTTATTTAAACGATGATTGCTAAATAATCATAAATTAGTTCGTTGCATATTACGCTTTATTTTTACAAGCTAAATTTGGCTC
>JAIPMN010012429.1:0-11401 GCA_020650975.1 Apostichopus californicus
TATGTGTGGGTATGTGTAGGTAATGTATGCATGTGTGTGTGTGTGTAGGTATGTGTGGGTATGTGTAGGTATATACCTACACATACCCACACATACCTACACACACACGCACACATGCATACATTGCAACGAATGAAAACGTGAAGACATATAAATAGACAAGCTGATTATGCACCTGCTCCATAACATGTCGGAGTACGATTTTTGGTTATGCTTTATTTTATTTAATATTTCGTTTATTGATTTCAATTTTGTGTAATTTAAATAAATGAATTTTGTTGCTGTTATTAAGACCTCATGGTGCCACACGAGTGGATTCTCATTATTGCTGGAAACACCGGTTATGAATATTGTTAAAAAAAAACTGTGCAAGAGACGTCTTTCAGACATTGTCAGTGACGCTTTCATTGGCTCTTAAACTAGGTTGTGTCATTTGTCAGTTGTCAAGCAGAGACAGCCAGAAGTCATTTGTTATTCAAACATAGCCGCTATCAGGCGACGTGACTGAATTTATGCCGCACCTTTAGGACTGTTATTCAGTTATGTGTCTAATTAGTACGTACTTGGCCGACATTTAATTCAAACATAATCGAAAGAGCTTTATTGTTTTCTAAATCTCATGATTTGAAGCTAATTAAGTGAGTTAACACCCACATCCAACTATTTTTAGCATCAAGCTGTCTTTTCAATTTCGCTGAAATAACATAACTTGTATTTTTTATATGATATATATAGTCCGTGTAGAAATGGCAACACAACGCTACAGGAAACTGGCAGGTGATACAGAAGAGCCGGGTATACAAAATGTATACATACCAACACATTGAACCATTACTGGTATTCATCCGGGGAACTGCCAGGGTCATACATATTAGTGTGTTGATTCAACTGACTTCATCTTTTGCATCAGTTGACAGTGAAGAAATCATCGACTCGACCTAAGGGAGAGGCTCAACTCGACTTAAAATATGACGGTCTCGACTTAACTCAGAATCTACCTTGGGACTTTTTTCGACTCGAGACACGACATTTAGGGACTCGATTACTACACTGATGTACACTATGCATGTACATGTACATATACATGTACACAATACTATAAGTATTCATGCATAAACAACATACGGAATGTTTGTCATTCGAATGATACATCACAATTGAACCTTATTAACATACGCTTAGATCAAACATTGTCAGACGGTGTCTGGACATGATGACTTGCAATCACATCTTGAGTAATACTAGTCTATCCTTACTTACAAACTGGCTGTTACCTTCACACAAAAGATGTAATGAAAGCAACATCATTACGTACAAGCAGTTTACAAAACATGTTATTTCAAATGTATTAATAAAAAGTAAATGATATTCCGTGTATTGACATCTTTAATGGCTCAGGTTATTGTATGATAACGCCATTGTATATTGCTGTTTGTCCTACAACACTGTGTAATGGTCATATTAATTACAGTGATAGGTTAATATATTGTTAATATCTTACCATGCTAATGTAGATAATTTGGCACTAAAAAACAAGGGAGAAAACGACGTATTGATGAAAAGAATTAAATATTAATATATGTGTAATAGTTTTTCTTGCACTATTTAATAGTAACGTGACAAAATCAAGAAATACTGGCTTTCACTGCAGACATCTAACTTAAACAACTTTTGTCATTCCTAAGGGATGCTAGGTAGTAATGAATTCTGCATTCTGATTCCAGGAAATTGAATAATCCATACTTTTCTTTTTAATAAAAACTTCATGATTGTTTGATCGGTGATGTCTTCGAAAATTTTCTAATAACATTTTGGTCACTAAGATGACCTTTTGTGTCATAAACGACTGAGATTTCTTACCCTTAAAGTAGTTGTTAATGTTTCTTGGCAGTTTAGTCTTCATTTAGTAGATATGATTTCCGTGATCTATATGATCTGATGCTATGATCCTGGTTTGCACTACTGTATACGCAATACAAACTTCATATAAGCCATATATTAGGGTTGCTCCTTCAGTGTGTTACAAAACCACATCGTTTTCTTTTTTTCTTTTCCTCTTATGCACGGGTACCTTAAATTACATTAGTTGAAGTTACAGTTAGTTAAAGGTGATGGCATTGCGACGATCACAGTAAATCTTTCACCATTTTATGGTACTGAAGGGCATATAAAGCGGCAATCTCGTCAATCGTGAAAGGAAAAGGCCGGCCTTACCTAACATATAGTCGTCTGGTTATATGGCGTTCAAGTCTACACACGTTCATTATGCAGGAGAATGAAGGTGTCAACATGTAATAGAGTCCAATCAGATATACCTTATGTACCTAATGGAACCTTCTACAAAGCTTGGTTAACTATAGGATACCGCACTACTTCGAGGATTGGCTTATAGGACAACTTAGGTGAAATGATACTATATAATGCTACCGTCTTTGCTGACTCGCTGCAAGTTTTGCTTACTTCAAGTTTTGTTTTGGTTTTGTACGCCTATTTGAATTTAACCTCGGTAATTAAGAAATACATTTTGAGTACCGGATTTGCTTACTTTTGTACATTTTTTTCTTTCGTAGAAGCCGAGTTTTTTTTAAACTCATTTCATTTCAATTCATTTCATTAAACTTGTTTCATTTCATTTCATTTGAAAATTCTTTTATGTTTACAGTAAGTAGGCTTTTGTCAGTCGTGTTCAGTTTCAGCATCGTTAGTGTAAGTTGCAAAACGTCTTGATAATNNGATAATGACCCCCACCCCCTCCTCCCTACACCTAAACTGTCACATCCCGTAATATACTCTATATCCTGGTACCAACCACCGGTTTACAAGATCAACCTAATTCGTAGTACCAACATGCATGCACCAAAAGATAATAAACCTAATTTGTAC
Organism: Apostichopus californicus; assembly: GCA_020650975.1. Classification (NCBI taxonomy): domain Eukaryota; kingdom Metazoa; phylum Echinodermata; class Holothuroidea; order Aspidochirotida; family Stichopodidae; genus Apostichopus; species Apostichopus californicus. The sequence goes on from JAIPMN010012429.1 coordinate 2,884, forward strand.
TTTTCATTCTGTAAACCATTCATTTAAAGCTTAACAAATCGCCAATCAAGTGGCAAATAACACATTTGCGTTTTACAATATTATGTGAACCTTTCTTATTCTCTTCAATATATTCTGACATTCAAAGACATTGTCTGCCAAAGTGGAATCGGGTAAAATATAGATAAAACATGGAATTAGCCTCAATTAACCATTTTCGGAAACTGAAATGTTTACTGCACTAGTTGATATGGAAACGACAAATCGTGTAAAATATTATGATCTAAAACTTTGTATTTGTTGTTTCATCCCCAAAACGCCGATACTTCAAAGCTAATAAGTGTGACAACAGTGACTATGTTATTTATTCCATTCTAAACTTTGATATTCATTGTTGACATTTTCTGCAAATTGTCTGATGTTTATTCCGAAAGTCAAATAATTGGTAAAATCTCCCAACTGGTATTAGACATTCGAAATCATGTGCTTCATTTAGGTATCAACTAAAGAGTTATCTAACTTCCAAAAACCGTGATTGATATTATTTTCAAGTTTGTTTTGTACATTTTGTTTTTCTTTCTTACTTTATTCTGTTATTTCCTTTCATTTTCTTTAGGGTTACTATATTTGATAAACATTTTATTTTTTTCTAGTATCCTGTATATACCATTACTGCACTGTTTTTGTATGTCTATGTATATGCGAAATATATTAACTAACTGAACTGAAAATGTATACGGGTGGGCATTAGCTAATACCGATAGTATCTCATAGTTCAGGCGCCCTTGTAGCGGTAAACGGGGGCCTGCTAATTGTAAACACATTCATGACATTTTAAATTTGTTTCTTCTTAGTACTTATCTTGAGATCTTTCTTTCGATTCTCAGTATTTGTTGCGGGCAATCCTTTTACCACCACTTCTAGTCAGTCACATAGCCACGTAGACAATGTTAATGGCTATTAAGAGTGAATATATGTCGTATAATGTATAGTATAGGTACGAAGTTAAACCTTAATACCTTAAGATTGTTGAACGTTATGTCATCACGTTTCTTAAATTTGGTATATATACCAGTGACATTCTTCATTCGTTTTTATCCACAGTTTCTGTGGAACTTACCCATAGTTGCCTATACTCTCTCATACATCACGTAATACCAACACATTCATTTAATATCAGCCTTGTTCTAAATTTTGAAGAAAATCTGAGATAAAATATTATACAATTTTAATGTCAAAAGCCATAATTTTGAGATGAAAAGTCGACATTTCGATATAACATTGGAAAATTTTCCATGGAAAGTCGAAAGGTAGATACAATAGGAGAATTTTTGTAACATAGACCTTTTACATCTTATTTTCGACTTAATATATTTAAGATAACATGAAAATATTTAAAAAAATAAAAAATTCATATAGCCGATAGTTTTTCGATGATATGTGGGCCACCATTGCACCTCAAACATTCTCATGTAGATGATCCCAAACTGTCCACTGGTTTCTTCCCCCATCTACCCCCCCCCCTCACCCCACCCTTACGAGCCCCACATATTCGTAGCTTCGTATCGTCATTTTCAACTCTCAATATGAAACACTACCGTTTTTTTCTTTTATGTGTACGTGTAACTATTGAAAAACATGATTCTAGTAGATTCTTTTGTACGAACAGATAAGTCAAATTCACAAGGTCTTGTTCTAATGAGGCTTGCAAACAAGCCATTGTGATAAACTAGTTGGATGTCTGATTTCCATTAATCTGTTTCTGATTAATGGCTGCTGTTAATCCATTTCGAACGTAGTGTATCGCAAATGCTCTTTTTGTGTTACATATTACCATGACTACCACATAAGTTATTAATATTATTAATCTCGTCTCATGGTAGATAATTCCAATCTCAATTCAAATTAAAATTCCTGGAAAATGTACTATTGAATAGTAAAAACAGTGAGGAAACCGATAATCACAATTGCTTATCATGTTCCAATGCACTTTAGTGTATATTCAAGTAGAGGACGCTATACCACTATATAACAGATCTCTATGAATATTAGTCCCGCATTTCTCGATTTAGGAGAGGGCGCTGCACATGATTGTTCATATAGTCATACTTTTAGTGTCTCTTTGTATTATCTCTCTTCCACCTGTGTTTATCAAATTTTATATCTATTTTTACTTTCGCCCAAGATAACGAATTCAAGTATTATTTGTTATCACTTTAATCTAATCCATGAATAAAATCCCTACTCTATATAAAAATTATCATTAACTTGATTTCTTAATGTCATTATAGTAATCACATTAACGAAATGTAGGCAATCGATTTTGCAAACATATCAACGATTGATTCATGTGCAGTAATATCACAGTGTGATTACGTTCTTCCATTTACGATAATTCGAGTCATGTTCATTTTCTGTCCACTTTTCGTTAAATTTTCTACATTTTGGGAATTTGTCATGTATTTGTTTCGTGTATATAATAATAGATGTCGTTAGTCATAGCTTAAGATTAGTTCTGTTATATCCATGTAACCTAAATGTCCATTATATTACATTGTACCGTTACCTGGGTGCAATAATAAAAATCACAATATCTCAATTATAATATTAAATGAAATTTATGGATAGAGTAGTTTCCGTATTAATTTCTTCGTCTTCTTTTTTATGTAGATAAACTACCATTACCAAAGTAGAAATATAGGACGCTTCAAAGGTTACTGCTTATCTTGTTGACCCTTCGACAAAGAACATGAAGCATACGACAAAAGACATTTAAAATAATAATATCAGTTTGAAATGTTTGAAAGAATATATTTAGTGTCATTAGTTTAACAATTTTATATTAGATGTAAGAACCTTATCATGGAGAGTATCCATAGTGTGGTTTATTTCAATAATAATATTGATGCAATGAATCAGTACACACGGTCTTATGATAAAGGGAGCAGTGCATAAGGTCTTGTGATAAATGAAACTTATGTGTTTCTTATAGTAAATCACACTGACTAGTATATGCATGATACAGAAACGTAAAATCCGGTCGCACAGGCAAATCGATAAGCAAATCCTACAATCCTGTTGTATGTGCCTTAATCTTATCTGTCAGCTTTTTTAGAAAATGGCGCCTATCACATTTTGAATGCGGTTCCTTGCTCTCTAAATTTCCTTTTATAAAAGTGGAAACTGGCCTTTCTCAGTTTCAAATCTGTGAGCCATTTTGATAAATATTTTCAAACCGCAACATTGTTAACAACCTTTATATGATCTCTGTTGTATTCGCTGTTGAGGCTCTCGTTCTTTGCCAAGGGGAAATTTGTGGGAAGTCATACTTCCCCTGCCCCCGCCCCCACCCCCCGCATACCGCCACCTACAATACCACATTACATTAAGGTCATATAACCCATGTCAGTTGTGCGCACGAAACTGTGCACGTAGGCTTAATCCATGTGAACCAACACTTAGGGTTGTACATATCCCCGTTACGGAAAAGAACATTTACCATTATACGGGAAACAAAAAGATCGGGAAGTTCTACCTGCGCATAATCCCTTTGTTATGTCATGGAGCTATGACGTATGAATATACCCATGGTTATGTTGAAAAAATATCCAGTATCACGAGGAGACCAATACACAAACTGCCTATATATCAATATTTCATGTTTTCCCTGCTATAAGGTTCTGCGTGCCTAATTATTATTGAAAGGGTTTTGAAAACATCGCTGGCGTCATAAAATTTACTTGCACTTTATCGCACTTTGCCTAGTCTGAGAACCTATGTGATATTGTGGAGTAAATAAGACTATGCTGGTAAACACGACAATAAACGCATTGATTATCATAAAACGCAAACATGAACTTTAAGCCATGTGTTGCACATTACTTCAAGCTGTGTAACTTCCCCTTGCTTCGAGAATCAGTCGGCCTGAAATGATCTTCTTATGACGTCATCATTGTGTGTCCCTTGCATGGTCTTTTGACGTCAATGAGTGGAGAATCTTGAGCGTATTATGCTATAGGAGTGAATCTAAAGGTAACAGATGGTAATAACATCAAAGTACCTATAATTAGTATATTCGCCCACTTGACGATTCTGGTTAAGATCATATCGGCGCTCCTAACGTAGTAATGAAACCTTTACCTACAACAACGGCGTTCCCTTATGTCACCGTTACTTAAACAGAATTAGCCTGCAGACCACCTTTGGGACAGTTTGCTGGTCTTGCTGACGTACAGGCTGAAAAACACAGAATCTACCGTTTTCAAATATATTCTGGAACATTGTGAATAAATCATCATTACATCACGGAGAGTTCTAACTAAAATTAGCCTGAGCTATAACTTAGACAAAATTAGAGTTGTAAGAACGTCGTAGAGTTGAAGGCTACTGCTAAGATTAGGTTTAAACAGATCAAACCGACTTTTACGTGATCTGGATAAAGAATGTTGCAATTTTGAATCTGCCTGCATGCGCTTTTTCATACATGCTGTAATCTTACAAAAACTACACTATTATTCAATGTTTATTCTCATCTATTAGTATAGAATGCACGAGTTTGTGATTACTATTTATAGATGTTTCCCAGTATGAGGAAGTATGGAAGTAAAGCAAACTGAAGCTTATTTCTCTTTATGAACCACGAGCGGCAGATATTGGGTAGGCACGTATCCACTCCACCTTTTTGTAATGACGTACCCATTTTCATTAGAATGTCATGCCCCTTTTTCGTTAATGAATAGCGCCCTTTTCATTTTTATGATATTAAAAAGTGCTCATTCTCGTAAACGAAAGTGTCTCTTTGGTAAACTCGACAAGTGACCTTGTTCATTACCATTTGATTTGTGTTAAGTAATACACACACAATTCATGTGGTAGGGTCCCACTTGCTATTAAAGTTCGTGTCCCTGTTCCCTATTCAATACCCTTGCGTCGAACCATGTTGTAAACGTTATTCATTCCTTAATATATCTTTCTTTATTTACGCACACCCGGAGAAGATATTATGACCGTCTGTGTTTACACGAGCTGCACTGCCCTTCCTCCGAAACTAGCATTTTCCGTTGTAGAAATACACCTCTCGCCTTTTAAAACATTCGATAATGTTTACGAAAGGTTAAACTCCTGCAGGCATCCCTTGATAATACCTGCACTTGCTTCCTTTCATTAACTATCATTCCATCTAACGCTATATTTACTCAGTGTGTCCTTGATGGCACAGCAAACACAATTTTCACTCTGTGCGTGAAAATTTGTTATAGGGAGTCAACTTTCGTGCCATCATATTTGTCACATGGGACCTCATATTTTCATATAGATCCATCTAGTAATATTTAAATATTTAACTTCAATATTTACTTTTCAATTTCGCTATGAGATAATGGATTGCAGTAATATATCATGGATTTCCGTGCTTACGGTTTAGTTTTGCATCCTGAACAGACAGCTGGAGTTTGTTGGCTTTCCAAAATATTCTTATAGCCAGCAAATTTACCGTTATTAATGGAGAATGAAACTAACATTTTTAAAATATTGCAGAGCCTTGCTATATTTCTATAGACGCTTATAATTTTAAAGAAAAATATCGATAAATATAGAATTCAGGCATTTGGGATGTTGGAACAAACACAAATTCTATTACGCCTGCTTTGAATGTTTCGAGTATTTAATGACATTACCAACTTAACTCTGTTTTAAATCTTGCTTGGAAATTACCTTTTTCATAATTTAAATCCAACAGGAGTTCTAATGCTTGATTTGTTTCTATTTTGGTTTACTTACTTCTTTGTTGTTGATGATGTTTCAGGTTTTAAGTTAATTAATTGCACTAGACCACATAAAACGAATATATCCATGTCACTTTTAAGTTGATATTGCCCTTTTCAGTAATCACTCTCAACATATCACTTGAAAGTTCCCTTTTTCTAATGTTTACAAAGAACGCACGTTTTTCTTTTTTAAAGAAAAAATTGTGCATGGAAAATAACTCAGAGGAGACTCATGCAGAACAAGTCGAAAGAGATTATATGATATGGCTAGTTACCTTATGCATGCCCTTTGGTAATTCCGCGCAGAGATGTACGTCATGTAGAGATTGTTCATTTTGCTGATAGAAATCGTAAAATCCATTTATTTGCATGAAATATAGATGTCATGATGACAAAGTGTCCAGTTCCTGTCAGGAAACGAACATGACTGTTTATACTAAAACCAATGAATCGATCGTGAGATATCTCTCACTCCACGTCTGTCTGTCTGTCTGTCTGTCTGTCTGTCTGTCTGTCTGTCTCTACCTCTCTCTGTCTCTCTCTGTCTCTCTCTGTCTCTCTTATTTATCAGTAATACATTTTATAGGCAAGTGTCAGTTCACTGCAGAGTGCAAAGTTTCACCATTTGTCATAAAAGGAAATTTTCAGTTGTCTGTAACTTTACTGAAGCCTACATTAAATTTGAAAACTTCTTGTATGTATGTATGTATGTATGTGTGTATGTATGTATGTATGTATTTTAGATCATCATGCAAGCAGGAACTCGCGAAGAAGCCTCATTGGCTTATCAAAGCCGCAGGCTGACCGAAGTCAGTCTCTTACATTCATATTTAACGTCCATGATTATGAATTGTCAATTGTCAACAACACTGTAACTGGACGACATACATTAATCTTGGAGTGACTCGAACTGGGGGACCTTATGATTGGAAGGCACCGGCGTTAACCACTGAGCTAACTTAAATGTTGATTGTATGATATGTTGGCGCATTAATGATTCCAATAGTTATATTTTCCTTTTCATGTCGCTGATCTTTGATCTCTCTGATATCTATGTTGTTGTTGTTGTTGGCCTTGTTGGTGTTGCTGTAAATTGTGATTATGACATTCAGGGTTTAGATCCCTATTTCGAGAGGCATTTCAGTTATTGTGCGTTATTTATTTCTATGTTATCTTTGCTGAAGCGATCGACATTCATTGCAGTTATTGTGCATTATTTCCATGCTTTCCATGTTGTACGAACAACACACTTTGCAGTTATTGTGCATTATTTCCATGCTTTCCATGCATGTTGTACGAACAAACACACTTTGCAGTTATTGTGCATTATTTCCATGCTTTCCATGTTGTGCGAACAACGGACTTTGCAGTTATTGTGCATTATTTCCATGCTTTCCATGTTGTACGAACAACGGACTTTGCAGTTATTGTGCATTATTTCAATGCTTTCCATGTTGTACGAACAACGGACTTTGCAGTTATTGTGTATTATTTCTATGCTTTCCATGTTGTACGAACAACGGACATTGCAGTTATTGTGCATTATATCCATGCTTTCCATGTTGTACGAGCAACGGACATCGTAGTTATTGTGCATCATTTCTCTGTTGTCTATATTGTAACGAGGAGCAGACCTTTATAGAAATGCTTCGTTGCAAACCATTGGAAAGGATTTATTATGATTATATATTTATTTATACTTAACAGTGTTTATCTCTGCTCAGTCCTCTTAAGTCACTAACACACATACAACTCATATTTCTCTTACCTATAGTTTCTGCACGCTAGCAAGTGTTAGCTGCGGGATATTATACTTATACGTTGCATGCATGGATGGATGAATGCAAGTACATATAATAGGTTGACAAGCAATAGCAAGCAGTGGGCATGCAGTTGTTATATCCAGTATTCATTTGACATAGCTTTCCACCGTAAATGCGGTTAAATATGCCGGCTGCTTTTGTGCTTTCCCCCAAGGGAAATAGTTATAGAATACCGACTTTCACTGAGAGCGCCAACTCTTAATTCCTCGAAAGAATGAATTTGTTATACTAAAGACGTCATAGTGTATAAAAAAAAGCTGTTTATTTTTTCATTCGTTAAATGACGTCAGTATAAAAAACAAAGGCATCAAGATCAAGTTTAATCATGCTATCGTTCCTGCTTCATTTCTCCAAAGTCCATCATACAATGAAACTATGCAACTGAAAACAAGGCATATTTATATTAATATCATCAAACAGTCCGATTTCTATGTCGTAATGACCTTGAAAATATCTCTCTGCTTTGATTTTGGAACAGTTTGAAAAAAAAATAACGAAATTTGAAGAAACGAATGAAATTTGGTTTTATTGGTTTTAATGTGAAAGTTTAGATGATTTGAACGTTTTGTAAAAGCTCTTAATGTGATTATATCTACTACTCGTTCATGGAAATTATATCAAGTAAATTATATCTTACCGTTAAAAGTAAAACTTGAAGTCTCTGGCTTTGATGGTTGTGTCAAACTCATCTTTCCTTGTAGCACCAGAAAACGATCAGTTAGCAAATATTTAGCGATACTAGTTCTATTTTATTCTTTCTTATTTCTTCTTTTACCGAAAACAAATGTAAAAAAAAATGTTTTACTTAAGAATAGTTGTACCGGTAACCTATCAATACTATCGTCTCAAAAGTATCTTTGCTTTGGAACTCTCAAAACGTGAATTTGTCAGTGTAAACTATTACTGTCACAGTCATGTATGTATATCTGAAATTCAAGGGGGGGGGGGGGG
>JAIPMN010012429.1:11411-32188 GCA_020650975.1 Apostichopus californicus
AATTCAAGGGGGGGGGGGGTGATTAGTGTTTACAGTAGATAGATACCATGAATTACTGTCAATTTATACAAAGTAAAGAATTTATTTCCTAAAAAAGATGAAAAGTTAATAAAGGTAGTATTTAAGCCCCAAATCATTACTTAATATTTCACTTCAATTATTGGACTTTCCCTCTCTGAAGCCCGCGATTTATCGGTCACTCCAAATTCCCTCCACTGACGAAAAATAGTATATGCGATTTTAATTGTAGTATCAAATAAACATCCAAAAATTGCCACTGGCATTTTGCCCTCTAAGGAGCCCACACAATTTCACGATATGATACCTTAGTAAGCGCTACGAATCATTCAATCGGTTTCCTTTTGCTATTACAGCAATCAGTGACAGACGTCCTAGGATAAGTGCTTATCTCTTCTCATGCAGAGGAAAAAATGCATTCGCAAGTGACAAATGCTCATGATCATTTGAATTAATAATAATGTTTTGATCGTATGATCACTCAAACCCCTTCTTTAACCTTCATAATGATATTGACCATAACACCTTTGCCCCTCTGGTGGTTTTGGATTTAAATGCAATTAGACTTGATTGAAAATGAAGGGGATTGTGCATAAACGGAAAAATTCCCAAATATAAAATCGAAACAGTGACATCTTTGTGATCTCGAGGAAAGTCATCAATGAGGAGGCAATGTGATTCAATGACTACCTGTTGCACCCACTTTTATCAATGAATTAAAATACCATTTAACACTTTTTACACTATTTTCACTTAATCACACACTAACAGAGTAATGGCATTATTTCTTTCATCCTTGAAAGTTGACTACCCCATAACATCCCATACCATAACATCACATTCCAACCCAACCTTCTTCCCAACCTTCGATTCTTACATACAGACGAAAGCTACACATTTTGAATCGTTTCATGAAAAATAAGTTATTTCTGTCTGTTACTTGTTTCTGTTGAGAGGTGACTGAACGTCCAGAGATTTGAACAACCATAAGCATGTATTCTAAAACTGAAAGTATCAAGTTGTATTTTATTTTAAATTCCGCGCTATCTGCATTTCATAACGAGTAATGAAGGATTGCTTTTCGTTACCCAGACCTCTTTTTGATATTATAGTCACATGCAAAAGCAAATTTGAAATTTTCCCGGCAAAAGTAGTTGAATTTTTTCCTCAATTGTTTGAATTGAAAGATTGTAAATGAATTTAATGGTATGATGCAAGAATATCATATTTAAGTATATCAGTCGAAAATGTCAATAATCAACGTGTAATGCTGCTGGAGCTATATCTTTATGTAATATCATATCCTGAATAAACACAATTACGTTTTCATCGATCGCTTAATATGATTGCTAATCGACGATAGTCCCGTTTCTCTGGTCAGTACTATGATAGTGTCAATTGCACCAAAGAGGCGAAAGAGGTTTTGTCATCGTAAATTACTGATATGGCATTCTAAAGGGAATTGCTTCCTATTGGGAGGAAGAGCTGCATCCAAAACAAAATTAGTTGATTTTTATCAAGTCTATTTTAATACTTTAAGATGATTATTTTGTTAATAAACACCCACTTTTGACGTCACACAACCCACTCGATGGATGGAAGAGACATAAATGTCTATATATGAATTATCTACCATATCGACTTCATTATATTACACTTCTCTTTTAACATTTATGGTTATATTTTGAAAAACCCTAAAAAGTTTTAAATCCAATATAAACTTGACCTCTCGCTGTGCTGTGCTGTTACAGTATGATGATACAGCTTCATACATTCGTAATAGATGGAACGATATATGATTTTTACACTACGAGACTAATTTCTTTATATTTCAACATACGAGTTTGAACTTTAGTTCCGTGTTAGATTGACGGGTCTTAATAACAATAGAAATGGGTATCGTTTCAGTTAATATATAACTTTGAAATTTGAGGTCTAAAATTAACAATGTAAGCTATGATATTGTTTTCATCATCGTACCCTTAATTTCACAAGCAAATTTTGATTAAGTATTCTTTATTAGACTATATCTGGCTGTCATGTGACGTTTAACGTGAAGCTTACTTAATTCTACAACGCTTAAAGTAGGCCTAAATATGTCATTTAAGGTAACAAGTTTTCTTTTTCGTGGTGTTTTAACTATAATAATATGCTGTACCAAGTAACTTGTTTCCATGAAATCTGACAGCATCTTACAATATATCCATACCTTCACGATAAGTTCAATGCACAATATAAAATATGAATTCCAATGCTAGCAAATATTACAATGATAGTTTAACCATATATCGACCGAGCGCCCTCATATTTTTGCATCTTATTAACATTTGAGATGGACAACGTACATCTATAGTGTGGCTATTTCTATAAACTATTTCTTCATATTATTAACATATTATTAACATTAAATCATGAATTTTCATGGATTTTCCTTTAATCTCATATTTGTCCAAAACAAATTTTCGAAAAGTGGTGAAAAAAGGTCAAGGAAGGTTTATTAAATAATATTTGTTAAGTATATTGACAATTTATATTTAAGAAAGCCAGGATACCATTTCTGAGTAGATATGCTATTTATTACTCTTTTGTCCAAACCATTATTTTTATCATTCCATTCGTTTACATTATCTAGTGCCGAGGTTGCACAATACGCAATTAACAAACCCCCTCATTTTCCCCTATCCGCCTTCATTTTTGTTCTCCTAATCCATATATTACCAATTTCTATTTGAAATTATCAAGGTCTGACGTAACTTATATTCATATACCGCACCGTATAAGGAATGGTATACAACGTTACTGAATAGCAAACGACAAGGTACAAAAATCAATAAGTTCATTATCTGGGGCTTCAAGTGACGAGATAATTGAGAACTTGATCCCATTTCCAGTGCAACTACAAATCAATGAAGAGCATTTTCGATTGAGGATTAGAAGAACACGATGAAGTATTTATTGCATTTCCTGTTCCGTTGATAACTTTACACTTCAACGCCTACCGTGACTTGAGGATAATGTAGCAGATTTTAAAGGGTATACAGATAAATCACAACGATACACGGAGGCCAAAAATGGTTTCCAACTCTCTGCGGTGAACAGGTCTCATTTCATAAAACAAAGAACCGTCATGATTTTACGAGTCATTATCTCCTCGGGAGCTTTCAGGAAGACACATTCGTCCGCCCGTAGGACACTTCCAGGGAGACACATTCGTCCGCCCGTAGGACGCTTCCAAGAAAACACATTCGTCCGCCTGTATTGTTACACGGTTGGAAAGACGTTGCACAAAACACAACGACATACTTAATTTTCTCATAAATTTAACGTTGTCTGTCATATGTCTTATAATACAACTATTTGAAAAATGTAATAGAATTTGAGACTAGTTTGATATTAATTCACTCTAAACTAGCCAATGTCAAGGACACAAGGGCGCTCGTAAAATGTGGATTAAATGAAGAATAATTAGAAAATCTGTCAAATTTGTCCTTGCGAAAAGAACCCGTAGGCGCTTTTTCGCATATATTGAGATGCCGATGGGTTCTCTTTTGTAATCCTGTTTTATAGGCATAAAATATAGCCGATGTAGGTATTTCGAAGCCTTGGCTTCAATTAAAGCACGTATACTGCATGCGTATGCTGATAACGGTTTCGTTCCATGATCTGTAAAATTAAACAAACTGACAAGCACAGTTAAATGAACGGTCTAAACAGGTTATTTCAAATTTGCAACAAATTATTTCTTCCATTGTGTTTTTGTGTCAACTAAAGCGACTAAAATGAGACATGTTAAAAACCTAGTAGAAACATATTTAACTTGATTATATATATTTGTAATGGGTTTTCAATTGTCAAGATTATACTATGTCACAATATTAAAATTATTCTCGGAGTCTAATTCGCAAGTAGAACATGTTGTTATTTTAATCCTTTGATCCAGCTACAATAAAATGACCAATAAAAAACCTGTCCAGGTCACATGGCCTTGAAAGCATTTTAATACCTAAATCCATAACGTTTCATCAAATATATGTATATATGGATTTGTTTTTGTATCCTAACAGATACATCTGTAAACCAATGCTAATGCATGACAATCAGAGATACCTTTATCATAACGAAGTACATCTCATCCGTGTCTTGGAGATGCCTTTAAACAGCAATGTAAAATCAAAATGTCTACATAGAACATTGGTTTTGTTTTTCTCTTCACTATTTATACTAACTGTTATACATCATTGGTTGTTATCCATTGGCTGTTACACTGTTATACAGTGTAATACACTGTTATACACTGTTATACACTGCTATACACTGTTATATACTTTTATATAAACTGTTATACACTGTTATACACTGTTATACACTGTTATACACTGTTATACACTGCTATACACTGCTATACACTGTTATACACTGTTATACACTGTTATACACTGTTATACACTGTTATACACTGTTATACACTGTTATACACTGCTATACACTGTTATACACTGTTATACACTGTTATACACTGTTATACACTGCTATACACTGTTATACACTGTTATACACTGTTATACACTGTTATACACTGCTATACACTGTTACACACTGTTACACACTGTTACACACTGTTATACACTGTTATACACTGCTATACACTGTTATACACTGTTATACACTGTTATACACTGTTATACACTGCTATACACTGTTATACACTGTTATACACTGTTATACACTGCTATACACTGTTACACACTGTTACACACTGTTACACACTGTTATACACTGTTATACATTGGTTGTTATACTTCATCTGTTAGATGCTAACTGCCATGGGTTAGTGTAACGGTGCTTCCCACTCGTCGTTTCCTATAGTATTACCCTTACCAGCTGTCCATATTTTAATATGTTGTACTAAGCGGTGTTTAACATAAAGCTTTCCTTCGGTTGCTCCTACGTCGATTTAACCTTTCAATTACCATATCAATATTACGCTCTACTAACTAAGTCGAACAAACCAAGTCCTACTGAGGTTACTAACTGTGCTTCTAAGTTTCATAGTAGAAGCGAGTCTTCGTCTGAATTGAAGAATGCAAGTCTAGAACTGTTGTCTGTAATACCAATTGTAACATTAAAACAATTCATCTAATAAATAGTTTCTTATTAAAGCTACCGAAGACACATGTATTTCTGTATATACTATAGCGTAGAGTTGACTATGTATCTATCATTTCTGGTACTGATTCATTTCATTCATATCTTTCTCAATGGTGCGATACCGACTACGTCATGAAGACATCCCTATATTTATCTAAGACGGATTCTACGTCTCCTCTACGTCATATCTAATGAATTACAAAATGACTTTTAGCAACAATTGATGGGATGAGTGTCAACTAAATTGAGCAAAAATCGCCTCGTCTCATTCCCCAGGAGGAAGATGCGATTTGATCTAATTTGTATTTCATTGGCTGCTAACTAGCTAACGGGCGTGTGACCAGTATTTGGCCGAGCAGTCTTCGTCTTTACTTCGATATGCGACCAGAAACTGGCATTGAGTCGGCTGAAGTGTCAAGCCGTGATAGGTTCACAATGATATTACTTGGCAAATGGTGACGAAAAACACGGAAACTTTATGGTCAAATTGTCGTTTCTCAGGAATTTGTACAAGGTTATTATCGCGGGTTTATAAAGGATCGCATGATGATTAGCTCGTTTGAGATTTCCTTCTGAGAGCAAAGTGGTTAATACGGTGGAAAGGATCTAAAGATTGGAAAATATTTCAGAGGACTTCATGTCGGAACTTGGCAGGATTGTTTACTAAGGACACTTAGTCTTCGTCAGGTTTTCTTCGCAGTGCCAATTTTATTCAGCGAAGGAGGCCTGGATGACTCAATTAAGCTCTTCACAGAATATTGATTTCGCTGCTTGAAACTGGCAAAATATCTGAATCCAACCTCTCGAGAAAAAAGGAAGAATTTGAATGGGAAAGAAGGATTGCTATTAGTGGATATTATGCCTAGCATCTTGCTGTTTTCTTATAATCGCAGCGTTGCATAAGCAGCATGTATGTGGAGAATTGTTACTAACAAAGAGTATGTTAAAAACGTGCGTATGAATTCACAAACTGTTAATATAAAAAATTACTTTGAAAAATCCTGCTACAATAATCTTTCTTTGGAAATAAATGATGAGATGTACAAATTATCATTTGATGTTGCACTAATGTGACATTCTCTCTGCAAACTTTGTCTATCATCAATGCAAATAAACCTAGATGGAATTTGTACTGCTGAGTGATGGGCGTCGCTTAATTGACAACGATTCAATGCGGCACAGGTGTTCGTTTCCCGGGCGGTTAGGCACACACTTCCTTCTTGCTTACCTTTAAGCAGTTCTCTAACTTAGTACTGCAAACCGCGAAAGCAGTGTCTCGCAGTGAAGAGGGGTTTACAAGTCCGCTGTCTTTCATATTGCAACAGAGTAACAGAGTAGCTCGTTTTGGAAATACTTCACCGCCGGTAAATTCTTTTAACTTTGTATTAGCAGAAGCTATGTAAAGTTGTGTTTTTGTTTTCAGTTTCATGGTTCACCTCGATATGAGTAGCGGATCACTATAACGTGTTAGTTTGATTGTATAGCCAATTAACAATATGGAGAAGGTTTGTCGTGAAAAGGATTTTCTATTGTTGTGCTCGATTCTGATATTGTGAAATCACTATCCACTGCGATACGACATTGGGAACAGTCACGGTTGTCTATATGCGTAAATGGAATTCGGGAAAAAGCATACAATATATTTGCAGCATACAAAGAATGGGTAAGTGGTTAATCAATGGTGGTTATTTACAGTGCACACGAAACAGTGGCATATAATTTAACATGATGAATAATGTTATAGGCCTATCTCGTCTATACATGTACCAATATATAAGTTTGTATCAAGCTTCACAAGTGTAGATCCAGGATGTTATCAATAGGAGTGGGCGGGTGTTAGATGCTGGGGTCTGTGAGGCCTACTAAATTCCGTGTACGGGGTTTATAGACTACTTCCAAGGACCGTTACCAAGTAGTGAGGCTCACTAAGAGCTAATCACAGTATTTACGATCATGTTTCCAACGTGAATTTGAATGAAGGCTAGTGTTGATAGTTAATGAACGGTATATCATACGAAATGAACGCTTCATCATTTCCTATTATTCATTCAATGCCGCTATAGATCTTTACATTAACGTTAAATTAATATTTGGTATGTATACCTTTCATTTGTGTTTAGTTCATTAAATTTATTAATTTATAGTCTCTTGAACGAGTACATAGTTTACGTGATGTCTGCATAACAGTAAGAAATGTAAATTCCATCCATATCTATAAGTCTGATAAGAATGGGGCTTTAGATAAAACAGCATTTTTGCTTATACAAAAGAAAACAATGTAAGTGATTGATTAGGTACGTAAATACGTTTTGTTGAATAAAGCACTTTACAACTCCATCAGGTCCCACTGGACACCAGCTGTCGCAGCGCTCATCGTTCGCTCATGATTATCATGTCACGTGATAAGGTCATATGTCAACTAACTCACAGTACAAATTGTCAAGTTCTCGCATTGCGAGTTGTGTTGCTACATATTTGGCAAAGAACTGTGTCCGATTTTCGTATGTCAAAGTTCATCACACGGTAGTTCTATGGAATTTTGTTTCCACGCACTGGAGTCATAACTGCCATAACATCTTAGTCTGTTACAGAACAGAGTAGCAGACTACAGGGGGTTTACTTGGAGCAGCTAATGCACGTGGCTAGCAATTTTACCATATTTGCAGTGATACTTATATGAGAGACAGATCTATTGACACACTTGGTGATAAGACTAACTGTGCACAACTTCCCTCCCTCTCCCTCTCCCCTTCCCCTTGCCTTTCCCCTTCCCCTCCCCCAATCCCCCATTCCCCCATTGAGAGATATCAAAGATTTAATGTTCCTTCGAACACGGCTGAAGGCTTGTAGGTTTGATCAAGTCTTAAATATGCCACCATCGAGAAACAGTTGCATCAGTGTGGTTTTGTTTTACCTTTTATTTATTACAATTCTAATATTTTATAACGGAAATGAGTTTTGCAAATACTGAATCTAAAATATAGAAGCATTTAACTGAAACACACTCTTAAGGTTTATAGATTACTGCCCCCAGACACGATTTGTAAACTACGATATCTCCTAACCTTTATCTTATGGGGAGTTTTTATCACAAGGTTTTCTCTCATTTAAGTAAACGATGATAGCTGGCTTTGTGTCTTATATAAAATAAGGTGACAATTTTCTAAGCTCCGGCCTCTTTTAGATACTTTCACCAAATGAAGATTAACTGAAAATGATTGACTTTGTCTTCAAAATTTCGTCCCACAAACATATTACCTGTTTAGTAACACAAACGTAAAACGCAATTTTGAAAATTAAAAAGTATAATTTTTAATAATTTGTTATTATACACGATTAATGAAGCCAGCTCATTTCATCGTTGTCGATTTGCAGTATCGAAAATTTACAGTATTGAAAAGCACCACTAAACATCAAAGACTAAGTAGTTGCAAAACTATGAGTTGATCAGTTTTCAAGTACCGGTTCGGGTTATTACGTTAAATTCAGTTAATGTGTTAATAATACCTGAACGAGAGATCAGACTTAAAATCAAATTTATCAGTTTGTAAAAGTTATCAACAAGTTCAAGTCTAAGTCAAAGACTTCAGAAAGTTAGACACTGTTTTGTTTGTATTTGCTATAGTTTTATGTAGGATACAGTACTACTTGCTTTGGCTTTTAACAAATCGATGTTTTCGATTTTCAGGGGTTTAATATTATAGCACATACATATTATAACACATATATATATAAAAATGCTCTTCAAGCAACTACATACACATACTTTTTATTTGACGTGGAAGCGAGTTGTAAAGTTTATGCAAACCAATTCAATGAAAATGTAATTACTATTTAATGGGCCGTTAATATACATTTGGCCAGAACATAGTAACTGATACAGCACACTTCCCAATGATAATACTTCTCCCCAGTTGCAGTACACGAATTGATCTCAGTGAAATTGTTAAAACAGTTGGCCTCCAAGTAATTGGATCAAATTCTCAGGGTGGTCTATAATGTATGACAAATAACGTTTTAGAATTTGCTTTGGGTGTTTGCATAGTTGTTCTTAACACCATAAAATGTATTTAGAATGACATTCTTTAGGCAGCTGAATAAAACAACTTCACATCCTACATCAAGAAAGTAATACTCTTAGGAAGACAGATTTCAAATGGATCTGAAAATGCGGTCGATTTGGAGCTTGTTAGAACTTGATAAACAAGTTCTCTTCACTGAGTTCAATTCCACCGAATTTTCAAGAAGAAACAGTTTCGTGGAAGTTATTGAGAGGATTGATCACTATCATAATAGGTACTTGTACTTTTACTGATGTAGGTTTGCCAGATAGCCGCCTTTGCCTAATTTCTGGACAAACTACTGATGCCATCGTTTAGCTTACAATCTGAAAGAAACGTGAATTCCCTGACATTTAGTTTAGTTTAGTAGAAAAAAGGATCAGGAGGGACACTTAAGTCCCCATCAAGGACCCTATAGAGAGAGAAAAGGACCTGATGCAATTGCTTATCCGTACTTGCATATCTTTGTGAATTATCACTATAATCGATCAGGAAATGTCAACTTGAAAAACAGACAAGAAGCTCTGATTCATACTCAAAAAAGTCAAACACAACAATATTTGTGTTTAATTATTCTCTACGGTGATTTATACATTTAGCCGAAACGAAATAGGCCCTTCATTGTGAGTGTAGATTAATATGTTAAACATGAAGCTATGATGAGTTGTGACAATGCTAGAAACTCAACATTATTTACACAGCAGGTCAACACAGTTAATGTATTCGTCTTGCCATGCAAAGAAACCACGTTGACTTAATTAACTAAGAAAACTTGAACTTGTTCTATAGGCTGGTTTACGTGTAAGAAAACTGCTTTCAAGATGTATTCTTTGGCTGTTGAACAACAAAACTAACACGATTACGTACCTTCAGGGAATCGTACTCTTATCTTCTCAAAGTAGAATTTATTCAAAAGATATAGTTCTCAAAAGATTACATAGTTGATGGAATTACCATAATCTTGGTCTGTATGAACTTTGAATAAAAATCTTTCAGCATATATACATAAAAATACTTTCATATCTGTTATCAAACCTTATGATTTACATGTCATACCGCCGTCATATTTCAAGATTATATATGTTTAAAGGCGACTAAGATTATCTGAAGCTATCGCCACTTTGAGTGTCATTGTTTATCGTGCATTACACACCGTACTTCATAGAATTGTTTCGTGTGAGAATAAATGTGGGTCAATAATTATGAGATTCAAAACACAGGCACAGCCGTTGTTTCATCAAGGACCCACTTCAGATACGAGCTGATTTTTTTTTTTTTTTTGGACCAGCAACATTTCTACTTTTACATGATGTGAAAGGTTTGAAATATTATTGGTGAGTGACGACTAATAAATGACAAGACAAAAGGCATGAAATAACGTGGATTAAAGGTGATGATAGATCCACATACTTCTTTATATGCGCATACTATACCTCCAACAATGCGCACAAACTAAACCTCCAAGAAGGCGGCAATTGCTTGTTTTCTATTGTGATTCGTAACAGTTGCAATTGTTGATTGTTGAATAAATCTGTGTATAGAAGACAATCATAGTTAATTATTAAAGATGTATAGATCATTAATACCTCGTCTTATGTTATTCGAGGTTAGGTTCAGTTTAAGCATTACAATGACAAGTAATGAGCTATTCCATGAACAATTTGAGAACAAAACCCAGAAACTAATGTGTGAGTTGGTTTGCAACTGTTACGAATTGCAAACCCTTCCAATAGCAATGAAAGTGGCTGCATTGTAGAGCATTAACAAAAAACAGTGGTTATCATGACCAGCCGTTTGTTAAAAAAATGTTGTGTGAACTAGTAATACTATCATATACCCTATTGATTCCTTGTGTACGTTTGTTGACTGTGTCAATTCTCTTTCAATATTATCGTTAGTGAATCCCACTGCCACATTGCGTTATCTTTGCTAGCTGCTGGATAATTGAAGCTAGCGAACAAATCATTGTGGGCCAACTTCATAAGGCATTGAACGTGACAGAAGATGCATAATTCGTGGGATATGAATCAACCGATATGTCAGAATTGGGAGGGAGCTTACTTCGTTACGTCTCCGTTGGGATAGCTCATGGCTAAACATCTGAAAATCTGTGAGGCACGAGAAAATTCAAAACCAAGTTATGAACACGTTAGAGGCCAATGACGTAAACCGTTGTTTCCTTCCCTTACGGTCTGGGGAAACATTTTTCAGTCTTTTTATTTTCAATGGCCGATAACAGTTTGGAGGTCAGACGAACGAATCCTTTCATTCCTTTGGCTACGCTAACCTCAATGTTTTAACGCTTAAGAACAGTGTTTCTACTCCCTACGTCGATATCGATGAAATGAAGTCATTCATAAAAAACAAAAAGAATGCACATTAGCTTAAAGAATCTGGCAAATTTTCTTCAAGGCCATTCCTTCTTAATTCTATGTTTCCTTTGACATTACTCTTGACAGTCCACATAACGTTTGTGAGTACAAGCGCAAATCTCTCCTAAGAACAGGTTTAACATCATCTTTAGAAATGCTTAAACAGCTGTAAAAGAAAATATTCAGGGAGGGAGGAGGCCTCGGGGGTTTGTCTGTCTAGCTAATGTAGATACAAGCCTGAGAGCTCTCTGGAGGAAGTTTGGAGTCGCATTTCGTATTCAGAAGGAAGTCATTGTTATGTGTATTGATTTAAACGTCCTTGGTTGACATATCGTGGTCTCGAGGCTTTAATAACTGCGAATATCTTTCCCTTTACCCAGCCAATTGACAAGTGCAGTATTTATGTTAAAATTTTCCGAGACAATCCCAAGGAAGACAATAATGATCGATGCTAGTTAACTGGAATTGAAAATCAATACTTTTGTTTAACGTTCATCCTTGTGTTAGCACGATAACTTGGACAGTTTGGTGAAATACTGCCCTTGAATAGAACCTAATAGAAATATTGTATTCTAAAAGATTGGGAAATAAAGTTGGCAATGAACAGGAGTTGCGTTCAAAATGAGCAATATCAACTTCAGTATAGATATATACTCCTTAAACGGACTTAAGGGTCTGCTGTATAGACCCCAACTATAGCACGCTGTCATGGAAAAGTTTCTTGAGATTACGTAATCGACCTTCCTTTGTCGTAAAATGACCTCTTTTTACCAAGTAGTCTGCAACGCCTGGCACATAGTTTTTCTTGTACGAGGGTATTTGTGTGAACGCTGTATGATTAACTACACTGTAGACATGAACATATTTCCACACAGTGTTTACACAAAGAGCCTAATGGTTTTAAGGGGCTATGTAGGCTAATTGTAGAGCCTGAGGTCGATTTACGACCGTGGCAGGTCGATTACGTAATCACAAAACTTTCCTAGCTATAGCGTGCTATAATTGGAGCCAATAAAGCAGATCTTTAAGCTCACCTTGAATAGTCCGGGTGTGAATCAGATGCCACTCACATGCTACATTAGTAATTGTTATTACAGTCAGAGGAGTCTCGGAAATACAAAGAATTGCGATTACGAAATATATAACTTTGATAGACTTTATAAAATCAATGTTCACTACAGTCGATTCAAAATAACTTAACTCGTCCATGCAATGGCGTAACATCTAAACTAAGTAAACTATTCGTGAGTTCACGCTATCAGTGTAACACCGTTTATAATTATGCAGATATTGCAATATACCTTTTATATTTTTACCTATTATCTTATACGGGTATCTTGTTAGGTATTGTTATAATGGTTTCATGTTAGTTTTAATAGTAGTTGGTTTCATGTAGTGGTTTCATGTTAGTGTGGTTTCATGTGGTTTCATGTTAGTTTGGTAGTGGTGGTAGTAGTGGTAGTAGTGGTTTGGTAGTAGTGGTTTCATGTTAGTTTTAGTACATAAGTACTAATAACTCATTTTTATTCACATATCAATTCAGTGATGTATTATTTTACATCAATTAAGACATTAAGTACATGTTTGCATCCGGTAGCATTGTGGTTGGTATAGACTTATTACATATAGGTAAGAGTAGAAAAAGTAATACAGCCATGTGTTGCATTTAATATGCAATTAATATTGCCAACATGGTAACGTTTTCAGCGTTATATGCTTCCTGGCTCGAGGGAGAGCATGATATCTTTTTGAGAGATACATTACACTAGCAGTATAGTAATATAGTGAGATTCAGTATAGTCTACTGATACTCTGTTTTCTCTCGTAAATATTTCACCATGTCTTCCTAAGCACCCCTTTAACAGTATACAAATACAAAGAATCTTGCAGGCGCCTGAGAGTAGAACTCTCAATATTTATACCGTATGGGATTTACCACGTCATCTAAAATTCCTCGTAAATTTACCCGGTAAATAACACACATTAACAAGTGTTGAGCTCGTTTTGCGGTGTCAGATATCCCAGGCGAATACAATATATGCATATGGTGAGAAGCCTGAGGAAATTGTACGTGTAAATTTTCATGAATTACATCTAGCGTTGAAAAGTTTGCATAATCATAATGCATGGTAAGTGAGTGCAACTGCATATATGTGAACCCATGTAGTCAGAATAGGATAGAGAGATGTACTATGAATCTAGGTTATATATGTTGTTTGTGTTGTTGTTTGCGTTGTGCTTGTTGTTTTGATTTTGTCAATAATTTTCTAGCGTTTTAAAGTATCTATAGTTCAACATTTGAGGGCAAGTTGTGCTTCTGTATTATTTATTTTTATATATTTTAAGGTATAACAATCGGCGTAACTTTACTTAAATAGGTCGGAAGCAAATAAACGTAATCGCACTACTAAAAATTTCGAGTCTGGTTTATTGATGAGATGAAATAAAAGAGACTGTTCTTCAAAAGCCCTACTTAGAAAACGGAATTTGTAAAACCCTGCTTCCTGTATACTTGCGACATATGGTGACGAGAAACGGTGTTAGGTTTTCACCCTTTTGTTGACGCTTCAAAGTTTGGTGAACATTGATATTCTGTAGAAGGTTTGGCTATTGTACTTTTAAAGTTTGGTATTTTGAGATACAGAACAGGCTGCAGATACTAATCAAGTCAAATCTGGTATCAAACATTGCTAATTTCGAGATACTTGATGTATCTATTTGAATGTCGACACCTTTTTTTTTTGAGTGTTCAGTTCTGGTCAATCTTGAAAGCTCTCAACTTGAACAAGATAATGCAGGTGAAGGCAAATGTTCAGCTCAAGATCAAAGCATTATGAGTGTCCACAAACATTGTGGGTCATTGTCTGTGGTACCAACTGAAGGGATGACAAGAGTATGTAAATTACAAACTGACCAAATTAAGCAACTGTTACCCACATCTCAGATTTTCCATACAGGCTGTAAAATATTAGAACGTGACTCGTTTGATTTATGTATTGTTAGAGGAGTAATACATTACTTCTTTCGTTCGCATTTTGTCTCCTTGTTTCTGAAAAAGTTGAGTCTAAGATAACCGTTAGGTAAGAACATTGTGACATAGATACCAATAAGCATCCATCATAACATGTATTATGATTTGAACTAGAGAGGAACTGCTGACGACAAGCAATAACACGCTTAGATTAACCTTGACAGGAAGAATAAACAATCATCATTAATACAATGGTAAAAGGCAAAGTTTTGAAAGCTTAATTAATTTTATCTGACGTTTGATAATCAAAGTATGTGTGAATACGAATCAACAAAGATGACAACATCATTTATTGATCAGTAAAGACATCGTGAAGAAAACTTGGCTGTATCAAAGTTTGTTTTCTGTCATAGACAGAGGTCTTGCACTTCGCAAACTTCAAGAAGACAAGAACGTTCGATAAATAAAAACTATCTTTCAGCGGATTAGCATAAATGATGTGTTTTTGGTGGTTTCTTATTCATCTGTCATGTATATGGTGATATTTTGCATATCTAGTTCTCTAAGGTATTCTTACTTGGAAGTATAGCTCCATTAACTTTTTATTGTACTCCTTCGAATTCAAAGTTGCTCTCTCTCCACCTATCTCTCTCTCTCTCTTTGATAATTTGAATCAAATAAATTTTAAGAATAATTTGCATGACTACTTTATTGCTGCCATTATAGACAATTGTACCTCGATGTCCTAGATGGCCTTAAGGCTCCCTTATTGCCAAAGTAAAACCTTCTACGCCCGGTGCACAAATGCAAGTTGAACAGTAATTTCATTCACTTTCATTTGACTTCGAATGAATCAATACTTGTGACGGAAACAGATATATAAATAGCAATTGTTTACCAAAACCACCATCAGCCTAGCTCAGAGTCAATAAAACTTTAGGCGGGACTTGTCCCTTTATTCATCCATTGCAGCATTGCAGCAAAGTACGGAACCATTAGACCCTACAGAAGCGACGCCTAGCTGCATTCTTATGACCTACTCTTTTTTTTTCTCTAGCAATCTTTTTGGCAGGGTGAGTCCTGCATTTCTATGAGAGGCTGCCCCTGGGAATGCACGAGAGTGTCGAAAAGCAATCATGGTTTCTCCAGTGTGACCCTCGAATTTGAAGAGGCTTTTCGTGTCACAGAAAGAGTATTCCCGTTCACACGCAGACAAAGAAGCATGCATGGACGTTTTACTTGATTTTCATTTAAACACTACTGAGACACAAGCTGCCATCGCTGCTTCTTACATTCCACGGTAGTTAATGTTTGAAGTAAATGATACACAGACAAAGAATATTTCCAACAAATCAATGCAAGTCACGTATATCCGTTACCCTCGTCGAATTGAAACTGTCCTTCTCTTGTTTTTGTAGGGATTTTTATATAAAGTTACAAAAGACTAAGGAGGAAAGGAAACGGAAATGTGCCTTTCAACATTGCCATGAGACAAGTACTGCATTGATCCTGCTGGACTTAAACGGACAGTGAACTAAGTCTCTATCTCTCTATATCTCTCTATCTCGTATAGTATTAACGAAGGGGAATTGTTTTGACTGGCTTAAGTGAACCTGAATATCCATTGCACTTGTTTTTAGAGCCATGTAATGATTTTATCTTAGTATCTCAATGTCAAATAGAGAAGGCAATTCTACTGCGCTGCACTTTCGAACATTTTCTGTTACGTTAAATCAGTGGCATTCTTTTCATGTATGCCTTCTTTTTTATATAAGTTAAATGTTGTTATACAGTATGGTATGATGATACGCTACATTATACCGTATTGTTTAGGCTGTTGCATACGTGTTAGCTTTCATGCATTGAAAGGAACACACTATAT
Source organism: Apostichopus californicus (assembly GCA_020650975.1). NCBI lineage: Eukaryota > Metazoa > Echinodermata > Holothuroidea > Aspidochirotida > Stichopodidae > Apostichopus > Apostichopus californicus. Next base: position 27,864 of record JAIPMN010012429.1, read on the forward strand.
ATAGACTATATATACGTGTACACCTCTGTCATATAAAACGTTGTGACAGCCAGTTGTTCGATGTTGGTGAATCCAAAATGGCAATATTAGTGCTTGTGTTGAGGTTGAGGTTGATGTTAATATTTACATAATCATTTCCAGTTAGATCAATTCCTCAGGGAAAGGGGCTATATAGTTTGGCTCGTTAGTCTCATATTTGGCAGTCTCTGGTTTCAATGACATATGAGCTTTCGATAAGCAAATAAAGTACTTTTGTTTCGTCCTGGTGTCCCACAGTGAACCTCTCATTTACATTTTTCGTCTTTTCAGTGAAATATTTGACACGATTGTCAAAGTGTGTGGCCCCTTATTTTGACCCTTTTTGAACTTATAGCAGAGGTCATGTATCTTCTGAACCTTTATCAATAATCAGTTGATGTCTTAGGTTACTAATTTGCGACAGTCAAACTCAATCATTTAATCTACAGCAAGGCCAAACTCTCTTTTCGCTCTTCTTAGGCCCTCTGCCATTGAATTATGCATAGCAGAAAGTATTTAACTTTTTTCCATTTTCGTGCTTTAAGATCTAAGTGGAAGAAGACATTCTGCTCTCTAACTGTCACAAAGACCTTCCAGCCTCTGTCAAAAAACGACAGCTCAGAGAGATAAATACTTAACCCACTTATTGATCTATTGCCATGTCTTTTAGGCTTTCTCGGTTTCATTAGATATGGACATTCTTCTTTATTTGTCACAAGCCGTATACGCAGACGAACTATTTACATTTAACATATTTGTATTGAAAAACGTTTTAAGTGGTTACATAAAGCAAGTGTTTCTTAGCGTTCCATCAAATATTTTGCAGCAATTATTTTATGATGTATTGATCGTGCGGTCGTGATAATCAGAGCATTTAGTGTTTGAATTATGCAGGAGAAATGTTAATTTGCTCCATTACATATACAATCGCACACATCACGCGTATGTGTGTCTCCCAATCTCTATCTCATATTAATGGTTTAACTTGTGAGAAAATAGATACAAAATTGTCAAGTTTTTTTCCTCGTCCAACCCGTGTATAATAGAAGACTGTGTAACATCTGGAGCACAGTCGCTTCTGTTACTTATTTTTGAGACTGTTATATGAATTTTTAGTCTATGCTGATCGTAATATTTACCCTACAACCCTGCATGAAGGCTACTTTAAGTAAAACTAAACATAAAATATGTTCATATTGCTGCCGGGCTTTAACAATTATCAACACTTTATCTGAAAACTACAGGTATTGTTGCAGGGCAATATATCTATGGAGGAGATTTTAATGCAACTAAGAAAACGGATAACTTTCATTTGGAACCAAATCACTAACCAATCATTAGAGGTGAATAGTTGGCATTAATGACTGTTACCGGATGACGGAATGTCCGTGAAAACTGCTATATTATTACACTGTGAGTTTTTATGATATGTTCCAAATGATTTTGCAAAGAAACAAAGAAGAGCATGCTACATTTTTGACATATTCTTCACGAAATCGAGTTGAACAGTTTAAAAAACTCATTGAGTTTGAAACAAAGCTTTCTTTATGAACATTTGTTATAACAATGCATATGTTACGAAAAGCATATCTGGCAGAATGGAGGGCACAGTGGTTAAAATTCCTCTACCTAAAATGCTGTTGTTTCAGCTTTCAACAGAGTGCGAGTTTATGCTTCTGAAGGGAACAGCTGGTCGTCTGTATTGCTTAAGCAAGGCACCAAGAAATTGTTATGCCAAACCTACAACCGCAAAAGCTCATTAGGAGAAGCAATTTGCCACTCGAGATCATTTATCAAATCTGTAACTGCACTTTCAGAATTGTTATCTCCCCCCCCCCCTCCCACCATGCTATATGTACATCATTCGGTCTATTACGTCGTTTGTTATATAGCAATTTTATACAGTACACTATCCCAACAAAATGATGGAGAATGCTCAGAAACGCACGTCAGACATCTGTACGTGACACCAAGCAGATAATGAAAGTGTCTCGGAGTCTATCTCTTGATTTGGAAGTAATTGGTTCATAATGACAATTCATTGTCTAAACCTACCGGGATTACACGGAACGATGTATTTCAAGCACAAGAAAGTGTATTAATTTGTAACTTACAAGAGTTTAAAAAGTATGATTATACAGTTAGATTGTGATAAGAGCTTATCTGGTAGCTTCGTACAGCTACGTGGGTAATAGCATAGACACAAATAAATTAGTGCTCATTGGTTAATTGCATTAGTAGAATACTATACTTTTAACACCGAAACAACTATTTTTCTTCTCAAGTGATATGTTCGTGTGTAAAACCTCTTTGTTGGCTAAAGCATGGTTGCAACATGAGTTCAGTGTTTGCTCCAGAGCGGCAAAGTTATAAATCTTACTCTGTATCCTTCACCATCATCGTCATATGATGCTATTTGAAAATGATCATCTTTCCCTCTCTTTGTAAAGAGACTTGACTATGCGTCTGAATACCTTTTTGCATGCATTCTAACATTAATGAAATACCACCAGCTGCAGCTTGCAATCACGAGAGATTATAAAACTTCTTAAAGAAAAAATCTTCAGGGTAGGACATTTCCCACCCCATGTTCTACCATAAACAACTACAAATAGGGGTAACACTTTGTATTACACATAGAAATTACCAAACGATAAGAAGAACAGGAACTTGTCTCTGTGTTTTAAATTTCAGACGGGAAGTGTGAAATCAATAATTTTATAATGTGCATAGCGTCAGATCGTATCGCTAAGACCTTGTTCTTTTGTCACATTGTTTAAATAATTCGTTGTTTATGTTTGGAGAGAGAAATCATCAATTTTTTTGGGAATTATTTACACAAGTGGTAATATGTCAGCTATAAGGAGCCAATTTCTATAGCTCTACTATATTTTAAAACATGTACACTTGGGGTTTAAGGTTCCATCATGTTCCTCGTTCAAGTTTATGCTTATTTGCAAATTAAGTTTTGTTTAAATGGCATCGTTAACATCCATGTCTGCATTTATGTCTTTGGATGTCGACGTATTTAAAATCAATATGGACTGATTTATACATAAAATGTATAAATGACAACACTCAGTGTTTTATTTCAAGATGTTGGTCCCCTGTACGAAATTATTTGACAAGACTTTTTTTTTTGTGCTATGATCCCTGTTGAATTAATTATCGTGCAAAGTTTGCTTCGTGATATTTATGATTAACTTTATTAATTTCATTCAATATCGATTATTATATTATATTTCGATACATGGTAAGATATTGTTGATCGATAATGAGGATTCTCTTTCTGAGTTGTTACTGCTTGTAGTGCAAACTCTGAACAGTTTGACGCTATATATACATAGTTGTAAACATAATACAATTTCCTCTCTTCGAGCCTTTCTTAGTAAATGGTCTGTATAACACTGTTATGGATCGTAATTTATGCATCTACCTGGCATTCTCTAATTATATTACCATCTTTCAAAATCAATTTAATTAATGGCTTGTTGCATCATAGTTTTCTATTTTGAACACTTCAGGCCAATACAACTGTTTAATAATTCACACTGTCAAACACTCGTGAAATTGATATCTCAAGTTTAGATTATGAACCATATGCAAATGATGTTCGCCCCTCGGAATCCACTTAAAAGATGTTTACAGAATAGACATAATTTCACCTGAGTGAAATTTTTCAAATGTGTTAAATTGTTTGGGGCGACTCTGTCGTATACTATCTAGTGTTTAGCCTGAATGAATTGATTTTTCCTCTTCCACCCAAGGTACTTCCTGTCAAATTTGTATGCACGTCGAAACAGGTTTCTTTCCATTCCGTTCAGTTTTTGTCTGACAGCATGACTAACAAAATGAAACGCAATACGCTCAAAGCATCCGTTAGTAGCCGGTCCTCTGCAGATTCATCTTCTGTAGATGGGCATTGGTGGTTTCTTAGTTGAACGGTGTGTAGAACAAATTCGCATTAAAAGCCCCTCGGACTTCATCGCACAAAGGTATACAGGAGAGTAATAAAAGCCAATTGGTCTTTTTTGGCAGCGAAAGTTATGGAATTACTGCGATACTTGAGAAAGGTCAATTCATGAGAGAGATTGTGCGTGAAAACTGAGATACCGGTAGTAAAAGCTTCTTGTAAAAAGTTAACAACAAAGGTTATACATAAGTCGTTGAATAAAAAAAAACTAATTTTTTTTGACAAAGATGCAGGAAAGATATCGACGCTTTAAAAACCTTGTGTGTACTATGCCCCCCTCCCCCCCCCCCCCATGTGAATTATGTATACGTTTGTATAAACTGAGTTAAACTTA